>PISX010006588.1:0-96234 GCA_004024625.1 Mellivora capensis | reverse complement strand
GAGCTTTAGAGGCCAGATTGAGGTTGGGTCTGTGGGGCTGTTTTCGTGTTGGGATGCACCCAGTGCTGCGGTAGGTCAAAATCATGGGTCCGTGATAGCTAGCCTCATGATGAACCTGGCCAGGGTCCTGGTTTTGTAGGTGACCATGGGGGCCTTAGCTTTGTTGGAGCTTATTGGGAGCCTAGTGTCACAGGATCAGCCCAGAGCCATGGAAGCCTGCGGTGCTGAGATGTGCTAAAAGCCTAAGTTCACATGAGCCTGCCAAGAGCCTATCAGCCTATCTCTTGGATTGTCACTAGAGTAGCAGCCTCAGGAGCAAATTCAATCATGGATCCTTTCTCCATTCTAACAAGAAATTGATTTAAAATGAACATCATGGGGGCGCATGGGGTGGCTCAGTGGGTTAAAGCCTCTGCCTTCGGCTCAGGTCGTGATCCCAGCGTCCTGTGATCGAGCCCCGCATCCGGCTCTCTGCTCAACAGGGAGCCTGCTTCCCCCCAACCACCACCTGCCTGCCTCTCTGCCTACTTGTGATCTCTGTCAAATAAATAAAAATCTTTAAAAAAATTAAAAAATTAAAAAAAAAACATCATGTTGTATATTATATTCCCCAGAATTTTATTTATCTTATAACTGAAAGCTTATAACTTTGACCACCTTCACCTAATTCTCCTATTCATCACCCATGCCCTCTACCTCTGGCAACTACAAATCTAATATCTGTTTCTGAGTTTGGATTTTTTTGGTTCCACATATAAGCAAGGTCGAACAATATTTGTTCTTCTCCTTCTGACTTGTTTCACTTAGCATAATGACTTTATGGTCCATCCATATTGTTTCAAATACTAGGATTACATCTTTATATATATATAGAAAGATATATAGATCTTACTTCTTTCTATATATATAACACATTTTTAAGTTCTCATCACAAGAAAAAATTTATAACTATGTGACATGTGGATATTAACTAAACTTGTCATTGTAATCATTTTGTAAAATATATATCAAATCATTACATTGTACACCTTAAACTTAAACAATGCTATGTGTCCATTATCTTAATAAAACTAGAGAAAACATCAGAGCCTCCTTGAAAAAGTTAATAGCAATGTGTAGCCCAAACACTCTGTGCATAGAGTAGGGGAAGATCATTCATTTGGCCTTTGAGAAGAAGGATCAGACATTATTAATACCAATAATAATACCTAGCAGGTATTGGACACTCCCCCATGGGACCCCTGGGTTGCCCAACTCCACGATGAATCATTCACATCATAAAAGTTGTAAACAAAGTGCCTCCAGATAGTTCAGTGGTGGTGCTGCTACTCTTTCCCTGCAGTTTATTGAACACTGTGTATATGTATCATTTCACCTGATCTTTAAAGCAACACTGAAATAAGAGTAATATAATAAGTGGTAAGCATTTATTGGATGATAATTATGGACTAAAAACTATGATACATTAATTATATAATTTGATCCTCATAATAGTTCCACACATTTGGGATTACTATTATTTCTTATTTCATTTTACAAACCAGGAAACTGGAGATTAGAATATCTAATTTACTCAGTCAATAGCTGTTAAGTTATGGAGTTAAATTACAGGGATAGGTCTTGATCTTCCAAGATTGGTGCTGTCCAAACTTGAGACGGTTATAAAAATCCTACCTTGTATCAGGTAACTCTTCAGCATGCTTTCAAGTTAACACTAACTGGTTATATTTGAGTTTCTCACAGGGGCTACCGAGGACTCCTGCAGAAGATGTATACTGCATAGATTAGAATGATCTGATGCCCCAAAACCATGAATGCATTACCTTCACAACTATATTGGGCAAGCCTAGTCCTTTAGGAAGTAAGGTTTCTGGCAAAGCATTATCTGGATGTATGTGGTTTTAAGAGTCAAGACCCCTCTTGGTACATTTCACGGATGTATAGTTCAAATGTTCTTTATATAACTCAAGCTGTTTGTGAACTATTAGTTGTTGTCAAACTCATGTGACTGTTTAACTCTAAACACTGAGAACCAATACATAACCAGGAGTAAAAGCAGATCCTTTCATAAAAAACTTTAAAAAATAAAAGTCAGTAACACATAGTTCCAGAAGTAGGTGTATTGGTATTATGTATATGACACTTTTCCTTCCTCATGAGTATAAGCCTAAAGCCCATAAACATCAAGTCCTGATATGCTCCCATGTATAAGATCCCACATGTATTTTACTCCTGTAGCCTTCTAGTATTCCTCCACCGATTTAAAACAAAAACAAAAAGCAAAGAGCAATGAAAAATGGCTCTTATCAAAACTATTTTGTGTGACCACAGACACTTTTTGCTTGACCACCCAACCAAATCTCTTCTGTTCTTCTTTATGGCAGAGCACCTGATGTGTTTGGGTGTTCTTCTTTCATTCCATGACTCAAGAGTTAATTTCTGACTAGTCGAAGTTATTCATGGTATCTCATTTCTTTGTCAGCAATTGGTTTAAGGATGGGTATGTTACCAGTTCTAGACACTGTGATATGAGGTGAGACCCTCCTGGGAGAACACTGGGAAAAGTTTCCTCATTCTTAAAGAAGAACAGACAAGGAAATACAATCCTTTTCTTTTATTGGTCTAGATTTCTGGAACTACAGTGTATCTTGCAAGATGAGAACTCTTGATTTCCCCCATCCTGGGGCTTTTAGAAAATATTTTAATATACTTTTTATTTTTTTCAAAATACATGTATTTACTGGAAAAGGATCAAATGATCTACAACACTTACTCTAATGATAATGAGCAGCTCCCTGTTCCCATTCCCAATCATTCATTCAGCAGAGGCAGATACTATTAACTCCTTTAATTTTCTTCTACTTCCGTGTTTCTAACTAACATTGCTATTTCTTAATAGTTTTAGACATTTAAAATTTTTCTTGATAAAAGATGAAGATTTAACTCTTACACTACAGCTTCCACATAACTTGTACCACTCTATCCTCCCAAATTACTCATTAAATAAATAGTCAGTGTTTACAGTTGAGCCAAGCGGGGCAATATATCACATTGTCTTATTGTACCATTTGTTTTCCTTAGAGTTAACAATTGCCTCAATTTTTTTCTTTTCTATAGTTTTAGAATATATGTCATGACTTGTCTCTAAGCTTTCTACCCACACTGGAAAATTACTCTCGATTTGGCTAATAGACTCACAGTCTATGAGTTCAGGTTTTTTCCATGCCACATATCAATGTTAGCAGAGGAAGTGATAGACTACATAGCAGAATATAGAGAAATGGCAGGCTATCTTTCTCTACTCCCCTTTAAATAAATACCTACTCCACTGTTTTTTTAAAATATTTTATTTATTTATTTGACAGACAGAGACCACAAGTAGGCAGAGAGGCAGGCAGAGAGAGAGAGAGAGGAAGCAGGCTCCCCGTTGAGCAGAGAGCCCGACGTGGGGCTCGATCCCAGGACCCTGAGATCATGACCTGAGCTGAAGGCAGAGGCTTAACCCACTGAGCCACCCAGGCGCCACACCTACTCCACTGTTTTTATTGATATTTTGGATTTTACTTTCTATACTTTACTTCCTTCTCTTAGCTATTAGGTTATCCTGATGATGTTCTATGAAAATATGCACATCTATCAGAAGGACATATTGAATAACCAATATACTAATGTGACCAGATTATGCATATCTTTTTTTTTCCTATGGTGGAGCAAGAGGGGTAGCATGGAAAGACCAATAAAAGGACAAACAGTAATAGCAAAGAAGCTCTTTTTATTTCCCAGACTTACCCTGCCCACCTCTGCCATAGGGTTCTCTATGTTTGTTGAAGCACCAAACGAAGAAGAGAGCATTAGTCAGGTTTGAGACAATAACATACATGGCTTCTCATCCCCTGGAATGAATAATAAGTGGTTCTTGCCTTTAAAGGCCACAACTGTTATTCCAATCCCTCTCTGAAGATTTTTCTTCACAGGTGAATGGCAATGATGGTTAGCAAACACACACATGCACACACACACTGGCATGCTGCATGTGTGCACACACAAATACATCTACACACAGAAAGCCTACCCAGAGGAGAGCTGAAATAGACTACAGGGCTTGATTTTGGCCTGTTGAGAAAGAACTCATGCTGTATCCTGTCTTTCTCCTTCTATGGCAATGTTGTTTCCAGCAGTGAGTGAGTAGAATAAAAAAGCTGAGTCTAACATGAAAACAGTTTTGTTTCCCTGGCATCCACATAGATACCTTCAGACATATAAAACAGTTTGAACTGCAGGTGATGAATAGAATAGAAAACCAGTATTTTCCTTATTCTCAGTTTTTGGTTAATTTTGACAAGTTTCAGAATGCAACACCTCCATGGGCAATATTGACATGATCATTAGGTTATGGTTTAACAACATGCAGCTAACATTTGTTTCCCCCTGTGTAAGTTGGATCTTTATCATTTAGTGAATGTCCAGATAAATCAGTTAATGTCAGGGCTAGCTAGTTCCAGATTTACTTACTTTGTTTCATTTGCTTTTCTTCTAATCCTTCTCCTATCTGGTAGTATTTCCAGCTAAATGCAGCTCCATCTAGTATATGCAAAAATGTGAGGTTAAGAAGACATTTTATTAATGCTCATCCCCAAGAATAGCCATATTCCATTATTTGCTTGGAATGGAGGCAGCCAACAAGTAAGAAGGTAAAACCTGACTACAGTGGGGGTGCACAATAGTACAGATATTTATGAGGAATTAAAGAGAGCCTGGTAGAAGCCAGATTGCAGGGAGAGAAAATATCAGCATAAAGAAGGAAGGAGTCTGGCCCAGTGAAAGGGTGTAAGGTGAAGGAAGAGTGTTTCTTTGTACAGTGAAGTTATGTTTGAATGTATCCCAATTCAGCACCCTGAGGGGAAGATAGCTCCCTTAGAGGGAGAGATCTGGGTGGTAAACTTCCATCAATTTCATTCTTTGGAGGTGATGGCAAGAACCTGTGTTGGGACATGTCTTACTGCTATTGGGACATGTCTTACTGCTAAAAATAATGATTCTAAAAATAAAGGCGAAGGAATTCCCTTACAAGCAAGAGAGATCGAGACAGAGAAAGACATACACATCAGGCATCTGGACATAAGAGTTAGGAATTCCAAACAGTAAAGGGTGAGTACAGAAGCCCTGGGGCCTGTGAATATGGGGTGTATGTGTGGTGGGGTGGGGGGAAGGGAAGTAAGATTAGCGTAACTCATTTTGAGTGGGCGTAGGTGGTATCAACTGGAGCATGAGCTCAAAGATACTGGGCTGGCAAGAAGGGCAGAGAGCAGGGCCCAGATAGATGTGAAACAAATGTCCATGTCCTGTTTATTCCGCTCTTTGAACATCTGGACTAACAGAATGAACTCCTGCTCTTCAAAGGAAGATTATCCATATTAAGGATGTAGGGTCTGATGACTACCAGAATCGGCCTTAGGACCCATAAGGTGGTGAGCTTGATGGGCATTAAGAATTCTATATGGTTATAAGGGGCACCTGGGTGCCTCAGTGGGTTAAGCCTCTGCCTTCGGCTCAGGTCATGATCTCAGGGTCCTGGGATCGAGCCCCGCGTCGGGGTCTCTGCTCAACAGGGAGCCTGCTTCCCCCCTCTCTCTGTGCCTGTCTCTCTGCCTACTTGTAATCTCCCTCTCTGTCAAATAAATAAATAAAATCTTTTAAAAAAATAATTTTATATGGTTACATATATATAGGCAACATATAAATACATGTGTATATTACATGTGTATTGTATATAATAAAAATGGCACAACTTTATATATGAGCATCATCTAGAACAAAGGCAAATGTTTGCTTTACAAAAAAAACTCAGAGAACTCTGAGAAACTATAACATATGCACATAAATATCAAGTACTTTTTCTCTTATGAATGAATCATGCACAAGAGGAAAGCAAGTGCACATATTTCTTGAATAGGAAATGGTAGGGATACTTTTTCTCTGGGAGCTTTCATGAGGAATGGTTCTCCTAGTTAATATGAAAAGAAAATACTGAAATGGAGAATCTTGGTTTGGCTCTTGCCAGCACCTCCCACCCTCTCAGCAATATGGCTTTAGCCATTCTGTCCAATAGTTCCCACCATATGGCATTAGCAGAATAGTGTGCTTTCCATTTCAATGCAGTGGCTACAAAGAACCAAGAAGTCTGCTGAAAGCTAAATAGTTATCATAATTCATGAGCTTTATCTCATATTTGGGTCATGAATTCCTGGGTTCTCTTCCCAGTCCCAGGCAGAGGTTCTGAACATTGCTAATGGTTCCCAACAGGGCTGCTTTGTGACAACAATACCACCTTGCATGGGCAAGAGCCCAGGCATCGGCTGTTCCCACATCTCCCCTTTGTAACTGGGTCCATCTTGAAGAAAGCTGAAAAGCTTGAGGGGTAGATTCCCCCTTCCCTTTTGGTGAGATAACCAGCTCATTAAATCTCGATGTGAAGGGCATTTTATTATGAAGAGTCAAATCCGAAGATTTACTTGCCCATTTGTCACCTGCTTCCCCCTCCTGCTTATTCCTTTGTATCCGCTAATGGCCTTTCTCTAAGTTATATAATGCTGTCACGGGTATAAAAATATCACTCCAAGGCTGCTCATTTGGCCTAAATCATTCAGCCGTTAGCAGTGACAGGGCGGGTGTATGAACCACACTGGAGGCAGGAGGACAGCTGTCCCACTCTCTACTCGTTGTCACTGAGCTAAGAAACGCTGAGATTTTAATAAGATCATAAAGTACAGTGACATGGACTGGCATGATAGGTAGTTTTCATTAGCATTCCGAATGCCTGCGATAATAAATTAGAGCAATTGAGCAGAAATGGGCAATTTGATTATTCAACATTTTTCAACACCAGCCCAAGCAGCTGGACCCGGAGCAGTTCTGCTGACTTCTCCCCACGCAGCCCGGCTAGTGGGCACAGGTGAGTGCACCGCCATCATTTCCTCCCACCTGGCCTCCCGGAGGGAGCCCGTCGGATGGTGTCCGACATGCTCGGTGAGTGGGAATTGATGACCAGGCGGAGGAAGTCTTCATAGATCTTTGTAGGGGAAGTGGCGGAGTTGGACTGGCTGACTCTCTTTTACTGCAACTGATGCCCACACTGATGGAGGGAACGCCAGTGCAGAGTGAGGAGACAGGAGCCCCTGAACACAGCATTTGACATTCCCACTAGAGGGGCGGGCTCTCAGTCCACATGATTTTCCTGTAGAAATTCTAATACAGCGTGAGACTAGTCTTTAACCTAGTCACTCCGGCTAGGGTCAACTTTTCCAGAGTATTCTCAAGCCATATTTATATGTATTATAAATTACAAACTTTGTGGATAAATTGATTAGATGGGGCAGTAACGTAAGCAATCATGGAGTTTTATGTTTAATAGGACACAGCATCATTTGAACCACCATAATATTCTCACTGTTCATTTGGGCTTCATGTTCTTCATGTTTGGTTTTTTAAATAGATATTTCATTAAAAATAGCTTCAAATTTAAACTGTTAATAAGAAGGCAAATGAAGGGGTGCCTGGGTGGCTCAGTCCTTACACATCTGCCTTCAGCTCAGGTCATGACCCCAGGGTCCTAGGTCGATTCCCACATCCGGCTCAGCAGGAAGCCTGCTTTTCCCTCTACCAATCCCCCTGCTTATGTTCCCTCTCTCACTGTTTCTGTCTCTCTGTCAATAAATAAAATCTTAAAAAAAAAAGAGGTGAATGAAGAAATGTAATAAATTATATATAAATAAATTATATTCATGATTATATATAAATTAAATAAATTATATTCATTTGCTCCAAGGCTGCTCATTTGGCCTAAATCATTCAGCTGTTAGCAGTGTATACCTTCCAGTGTATACCTTCTGTGAGTCTCTAAAGGCTGTTGACAGAGGAACTGAGAGAGTGAAAGGAAATAAATAAATAATATAAATTATATTTATTAAATTAGATAATGAATAAATAATTTTCATAATGATATAAATAAATTATATTCATGATTCAAAAAAGAATGGATGAACGCAGAATGGCTTTCTTAGATATGCGAATGGGCATCTTTAAGGAATCTCGAAGTTCTATTCAGAGCCACACCATGGTTTAATGAGTTCCTGACTGAGAGCACTCTGTTTTGACATTTTGTTTTCTTCACACCGTAGTCTCTTCACCATAAAACTAGGGAGTATATGTCATGGCTTTTTTTTGAACGAAAGCCTTTTGGTTTTCTCAGTTTGTTAGTCCATTAATGATAGATACTTGGCCTCGCATCCTGGTGTCATGGAGGGGGTCTCATAGTTTTAGCTTAAATAGTAGAAAACCTCAAAAGAGTTCAGTGCTAAAATCGATTTTGACGTCACAACTTAAAAAACTTATCAGTTCAGCCATTGTAGATTGTACATAGTGATGTGTAACAGAGGGTTGTCATCATTCTTCCGTGCTTTTCAGGGTGGGGTCCTAGTGTGTGGCATGTACATACATTTGTGTTGTCTGTGTGCACACCTATGTACATAAATATACATACACATATGCATTTACATGAAAATTCATTTTGCCTTCGAATTAGCTTAATTAAGAGACTACTCACTCATCCTGGGGCCACAAAACTCATTTGGAACTGCTCTTCACAGATGTTTTAATACTTACATTATGAAAAGTTAGATAGCATCCTCTATTAGCCAAATATTTGTTCACTCTTTTTCTCCTTATTTCTTTTAGTTAACTTTGCTTCCTTTCACTCTCTCAGTTCCTCTGTCAACAGCCTTTAGAGACTCAGAGAAGGTATATGCTGGAAGAACAAAACCCAAGAGAGCCAGTAAGAACCTGGGCACTGAGGAGAGGAGGGTGGCAGGCGCAGAAGCTCCTGCCTGAGGTTGGGACAATGGAGAAGTTTGCAGGCCAGCAACATGGGGAGGCTTGCTTTGGACTATTAAAGGCCTAGGCTTTGATGCTCAGAGTCAAGTTCACATCCTGGTTTGGGTACTCACAGCAGTGTGGCTCTTGATGAAGTTGTCCTCTGAACTTTGGTTTTCTTATCTGTAAAGTAGGGATAATCACTTAGTTACATTAGGAGATTATTGTGAGGATTAATTATGTGGGAAACACTTAAAAGTGCAGTAGTTAGACCTCTTCTCTCCTCTTTCTACACTCCCTTAGTGGTCTCACGGAGTCTTGGACATCAAATGTCTGTATGCGGATGACTCTCCAGTGTATTTCTCCAATACACACCTGACTCCTGAGCTCCAGATTGTCAGACTGTCGACCTAACACCTCCTCAGGGATGGCTAATGGGCATCTAAGTTTTAACAGATCTCAAACTGCATTCTTTTTTTTTTTTTTAAGATTTATTTGAGAGAGAGCAAGACAGAAAGAGAGAATGAGTGAGGGGAGAGGCAGAGGGAGAGGGAGAAGCAGACTCCCCACTGAGCAGGGATCCTGACATGGGGCTCTGTCCCAGAACCTCAAGATCATGACCTGAGTGGAAGGCAGACCCTTAACCAACCAGCTGAGCTACCCAGGAGCCCCTCAAACTGCCTTCTTCATCTTTGTTCCTTCATTGGTTTTTCTCTCCTGGTACCCACCCTCCCATTCCTCAGGCTGAAATCCTTGGAGGTACCCAAGACGCCTCACTCTCTGTTCAGCTGCAGATCGAACTCATTTGTAATCCTTTGGGGCCTAACTTCAAAATCATTCCAGAATGCACTCACTCCTCACTATCTCCTCGGCTAACAATCAGCTTGACATAGTTGACGTTTATAGAATATGTTGCCAAACAACAGAAAACTGCACACGCCTTTCAATTGCCCCCTGAAATATTTACCAAGAGACACCATATACTGGGACATAAAACACATCTCAACCATCATTACCTCGTGCCCAAGGCGCTAGCTAGCTTCCGTTCGCCCCCTTTGAGCCACTGTCTACCACACTCTGTGGCTCGCTCCCTGGAGGCAAACTGGTGTGGGCCATTAGAGATCAACCAACCTTTTCTGTGAAGGGCTAGACAGTAAATATTTAAGGCTCTGCGGTCCAAATGGTCTCTGTTGCAGAGAACTCAGTGCTGCTGTGGTGTGAAAACAGCCATAGATAATCAGGAAAGGAATGAGCATGGCTCTGTTCCAATTCAACTTTCTTTACACAAACAGGCGCCGGGCTCTGGTTGACCTGTGGGCCAACCCTTGCACTATATCGGGGTCTCCCTTGCCCCATAGATTCCCCTGGGTTTGGTAAATGTGGGAACACTGGCAAGGAGTGTGGGGGGGGTGGGGAAGTGTGGCCTGTAGGAAACTGCAAGGTTACGGCAGCCAGGCTCCGTCCCTCAAGCAAAGGCTCGCCCTCCTTCAAGCAGCCTGCTCCGCGCACTACTCTGTGTTTCTGGGTTTTTGTGACAACTTTCTCCCTCACCTCTTCAGCCCTAGGGGTGGTAAGAGTAAACGCTCCATTCCTCAGGGTTTCCTGACATGCGGCCCATTGTTTTGTAATAGTCCCCTTGCGAAACTGTTCTTCAAATTACCCACTTTAGTGTGTCAGTGTTTCATCTGGGATCCTGACTGATACACTTAGATTATAGCAATAGCCCTGTGCCCACCCTACCTCCCTCTCTGGCCTGTTTTTAACACAGCAGCTAGAATGATCCCACTAGTAGCATCAGGTCATGTCACTCATCGGCTCAGACTTGATGGCTCTGCATCTTTCTCAGCGTAAATGCCAAAGTCTTTATGATGGTCTGTAGGCTCTGGGTGATTTCCCTCTACCACCGGTTATGGCTCCCTTCTTTCTTTCTACTGCCCCCTCACTCTGCTTCTGACTCATTGGCTTCCTCACTGATGCTGGAACACAGCAGGCTCACTCCTGCCTCAGGGCTCTTGCACTAGCTACTCCTCTTGCCAGAAACGTTCTTCCAAATATCCACAGGGCTTCTTCCTACCACCTGGCTGACTCCCTCGTTTTTGGTCAAAACAGTGAGAACCTCATTTAACATTTTATATGGTCCTTCCCTCTTCATTCCAGGCTGGTAGCTCAATTTCACTTTATGAAATGCTCACCAGGTTCTAACATACTATGCAACTTACTTATTCTCTCTCTTCCCACTGCAATTAAGGCCCATGAGGGCAGGGATTTTGATATCTTGATATCTACAATGGCATAGGCATGTAATATCTACTTATTAAATGAATTATTAAAATTAATCATTTTTAATAAATAAAGATTTTTTTTTAAAGATTTTATTATTTTTTTGACAGATCACAAGCAGGCAGAGAGAGAGGAGGAAGCAGGCTCCCTGCTGAGCAGAGAGCCCGATGCGGGACTCGATCCCAGGACCCTGAGATCATGACCTGAGCCGAAGGCAGAGGCTTAACCCACTGAGCCACCCAGGCGCCCCTAAATAAAGAATTTAATCAGTTAAAGTAATTCATGGAAAGTGCTCTGGACTCACAGTTGGGAAAGCTGGTGTGGACTTCAGGTTCTGCTTCATTTTTCCATCATTGCTTTCCTCCCTCCTTCTCTTTGTTGTTCCCACCTTCCTCTGAGAACCCTTGAAATAAGTTTGTTTTTATAATTGCACAGAAACTTTAACAGAAACCTTTCTTTAATGAAATCAAACAGTATTCTCACCTTCTAAGCCTCTCAATATTGATTTCAATATCCAATGTTCCTTTCCAACCATTGTTCATCTACAGATACAATCTTTTTTTTTTTTTAAAGATTTTATTTATGTGAGAGAGAGAGAGCACAAGAGAGAGTGTGAGTGTGTGCCCACAAGTGGGGTGGGAGGAGGGGCACAGGGAGAGGGAGAAGCAGACGTCTCACACTGAGCGGGGAGCTGGTGAAGGGCTCGATCCCAGGACCCGGGGATCAGGACCTGAGCCAAAGGCAGACGGTTATCTGACTGAGCCACCCAGGCGCCCCTGCAAATACAATCTTAAAATGATAAACATAATATAGATACTGATTTTGTATTTCACTTTTTGACTTAATTTTTCCAGAATGAAAAGGGCTCTCTCCCTGCCCTCTCAATTCCAATTATGGGCTCCTTGAGAAAGAAATGAAGGTGCAAATTATGAAGAGAAAAATGAGAGATACTAAAATCTCACTACCTAAGAGACTGGTATGAGTGTTTTGATAATCATCCTTATAGTCCTGTCTTTAGGCATATATATATGTATATGTATACATATATATATATATGTATATATAAAATATACATAAAATTTTATATATACATATATATATATATAAAATCAGAAAAAGGTCAGCCTGATAAATGCTATTTTTAGTCACTGAATCTATTTAAAAGCAAATAAATAAAAATGCAGTTTCTTCCACCAGGATACTAACCTGGCATATATTTTACCCATAGCTTTCTTTGGTTTGCTTCACTCTCAAGTTGAAATTTCAATGTTTGCTTTTTCCTAGGGGAAACAGTGAAATTGCTCTCAAACTAGAAAATTTTGGATCATTTTAAAGTCAAAGTTATCGGAAACCTTGGGTACTGATTTCAGTTATTTTGTGAAAATGTTAATATCTACTAACATGTAACTCCATGTTTCCTATGTTCATAGTTCTCGAGTAAAACCAAAGCAAGTTTGTAAATTAATTACAAAAACAACACTGTAAAATCAATAAAATTCAAATTAATGACATTAACTTAATATGAAGCATGGTGCTATTTTGATGAAATTTAATAACTGATGTTTAGTTTAACGATTGTATGATACAGCCTCAA
Organism: Mellivora capensis; assembly: GCA_004024625.1. Taxonomy (NCBI): domain Eukaryota; kingdom Metazoa; phylum Chordata; class Mammalia; order Carnivora; family Mustelidae; genus Mellivora; species Mellivora capensis. The sequence goes on along the minus strand of PISX010006588.1, from coordinate 83,492 downwards.
GTTTGGGCCTATATTTAATTTCTCTCGGTATTTTTACTTCAATAATACAGAAAATGCTAATTTGTAATTGCGTTTTACAAATGAGTATTAATACCTTGAAGGCATCATTGGCTAGTTCAAGTTAATCAGGCCACATACTTAATCAAAATTGCCACCAATCAATTCATGATAGCAGATTTTAATGAAGTTTCATTCTATAAAGTTGTTTTATTCAATTAAAGATACTGGTAATCTTAGCACTGCTGCATTATTGAAGTCTGCATTCAAATGGTCAATTTTCACTAGGATTAGGAATAGAAATTGTTTTCGGTGGCACTTCCTGTTGCTGTGCCAATCCACACAGAGATGGGCATCTTTGTGGGATGTCCATGGGCCATCTGTGGCCCCAAAGCTTTGGTACAGCTTTAGCTGTCTGAGGTTACAGGGCGTGGGGTCATTCCACTTTCATACTTCTGTTCCCTATTCATTTATTTTTTTTTAAGATTTTTAAAAAATTTATTTGTCAGAGAGAGAGTACAAGCAGGCAGAGTGGCAGGCAGAGGCAGAGGGAGAAGCAGGCTCCCTGCTGAGCAAGGAGCCCAACGCAGGACTCGATCCCAGGACCCTGGGATTGTGACCTGAGCCAAAGGCAGCTGCTTAACCCACTGAGCCACCCAGATGCCCCCTCTATTTGTTTATTTTTAAAGATTTTATTTGAGGGAGAGCTCGTGTGAGCAGGAGTGCACAAGTAGGGGGAGCAGCAGAGGGAGAGGGAGAGGCAAATTCCCTGCTGAGCAGGGAGCCCTATGCAGAACTCAATCTCAGGACCCCGAGATCATGACCTGAGCCAGATGCTTAAGCGATTGAGCCCCCCAGGCACCCCTACTTTTCTCTATTTAAATCACAGTAAAATACTGATCTGTCAGATGTTCCCTGACATTATTTGGTTATCACTTGGAAGGAATAGGCTCATAAACATAAAGTCGGACTTTTAGGTGATGTGGTTACTACATCGGTACTAAAAGATGGTCAGTGTGATGATAAAGGTGTTTTTGTTTTTCATGGAAGCGATTACCATGACTAAGCCCCAAATTAATAGAACGTCTTAAAATTGCTGCATGGCACACCGAAAAACATAAACATCATGAGATTTTTACATGGTTCTTAGCTCAAATGATGGCTTCACAACTCACAAGCTATGCAGACTTCGGCAGTTTACTGAACTTGCCTGCACCTCACTGTCCTTATTTATAAGACAATGATCATTCTCGCTGGTCACACGAGGACTTAATGAACATGGCATAAAAACGCGTGGCCAGATCGCAGCGTTTGGAATCTCTTCCTTGTTGCCCTTGCAAGCAGCGCAGCTGGTGGAGCCTCTAGCCCCAGGGAAAAAGCCTCAACAGTTCATTTGCCGAGTTCCTAAATCACTGCACTGAGTGGGTGATTATAGACTTAATCAGCAGCCAGATATTAAGGCCCAATTTTATAACCACAACATTACATAATTTTCCAACAAGCAAGGGGATAATCTTTTCACATATGACCAGTCCCTGATCTACAAGGAGCAGTTTTCTAAGGTTAAAACCCAAAATCAGTCCAGAGACAGCAGGCCAGTTAAATATGCATCTGAATTATGAGCTGCAGTGCTCTTAAGGACCAGCTTTCCGGGCAGAGGAGTATACAAGGCAATCAAGAAACTTCTGTAGCTGGGTAAGTGTGTGAACAGCTTTCCACATCTGATGGCAATAAAAACAAGAACTGGGGTTGATTTTGATGGCTTCCATGTAAAGAGTAGCTTTTAATTCATTTTGTAGATGTTTCTTTTTTTTAAATTAATATTATTTTTTATTATGTTATGTTATGTCACCATACCATACGTCATTAGTTTTTGATGTAGTGTTCCATGATTCATTATTTGTGTGTAACACCCAGTGCTCCATGCAATATGTGCCCTCCTTAATACCTATCACCGGGCTCACCCATCCCCCCACCCCTCTCCCCTCTAAAACCGTCAGTTTGTTTCCCTGAGTCCATAGTCTCTCATGGTCCATCTCCCCCTCCAACTGACACATGAAAATATGTTCATCATCATTAGCCATCAGGGAAATTCAAATCAAGACCACACTGAGGTACCACCTTACACCAGTTAGAATGGCAAAAATTAACAAGGCAAGAAATAACAAATGTTGGAGAGAATGTGGAGAAAGGGGACCTCTTACACTGTTGGTGGGAATGCAAGTTGGTGCAGCCACTTTGGAAAACAGTGTGGAGGTTCCTCAAAAAATTAAAAATAGAGCTTCCCTATAACCCGGCAATTGCACTATTGGGTATTTTGGGGTACCCCAAAGATAATGAAAAGAAGGGCCATATGGGGGCACCTGGGTGGCTCAGTGGGTTAAAGCCTCTGCCTTCTGCTCAGGTCATGATCCAGGGTCCTGGGATCAAGCTTCACATCAGGCTCGCTGCTCCGCAGGGAGCCTGCTTCCTCCGCTCTCTCTGCCTACTTGTGATCTCTGTCTGTCAAATAAATAAATAAAATCTAAAAAAAAAAAAGGGCCATATGTACATGACAGCAATGTTCATAGCAGCAATGGCCACAATCACCAAACTGGAAAGAGCCGAGATGCCCTTTGACAGACGTGTGGATAAAGAAGATGTGGTCCAGACATACAACGGAATATAATTCATAGATATTTCTTGAGACATACTGTTTCTTCCAGAACTCCATGGAGGAAATGGTAGTATACTGAAGAACATTCATAGACATAGGAACGCAATACAGTGTGAGACAATACCCACTCCTACCTAATGCTGAGTGGGGGTTGAGAACAGTTCTGTGGATTTAAAAGAAGTATTTACAGATAAAGCAAACCTTTTATGTTTATTTATTCTCCTGCATGCTTTTCGAAGCCTAGTCTGTACTTACCACCTTCCCAGACAACTTGCATTTTCTCTAAAGTCAAAGTTCGGAGCATAATTACCTTAAGCTGGAGTCTACTCAGAAGCCCGTAAGATGTGCGTGTAAGCGGACCATGAGACACTGAAGAACTCTTACAGACCCAGACCTAACACCGAGCTAGGAAAGAACTTGCTCTCCTTCCTGCAAGACAACTGGAAGCTTGCTTTTGTCCTAGAATGCACACTCCCTGAGTTGGTGCTGGGGAAGAGCCCATTTAAGAAAGGGTCTAGCTGGGTTTTTTAAAAAAAAAAAAAAAAAAGGACTAGAGAGCTGAATATAAGTTACCAGGGGGGGCTGGCAAGCCAGAAAGACACTGTGTTATCCCTGTAGTAACAGGGGCTCTACGCCTGGCACCAGCTGACAACAATGAGCTGTAAGCCAGGGATTAGATCCAGCGCCAGAGCAAAGAAGGATTCCTTTCTCTCCCCACGGGAGCTCTGGCCACCGTCCGTCATTATTGCCATTATCTCTTCTACCATGAGGCCACCTGGGCACTGCCACGCTTTCCTCAGCTGACACCGTTGATTGTGTTTATTCAACGTGTCTCGCTCTGGCTCAGCGTTCCCCCCCTTCTGGGCTGCGTGGGGCTGCGGAGCTTTACAACTTTCCTTTCAACAGCTGGCAGCTACAAATTAACTTTTGACTTCATTAGACTAATATGCTGAATTATCCCTAATTTGGAGCACCTGAAGCACTTCCCACTACCTCCGCCGTCTCCCCCTCCACCCCCTCCGACCACCTTCTCTCATCAATCAGGGGCTGAGTAGCAGGGAAGCAGCATATGGAGCAAAAGACCAGCTTGGTCAGAGCCCAAGTATGTTTTTCTAGCCCTGCTGAAGCGCGGAAGGTCCCAGACTTTTGCAATCAACACCTCCTGTGGTCAGGGCTGGCACGAGCACAAGATGTCACCGCAGTTGCAAAACAAGTGGGCGTGACCAGACAGGTCAATCATCCCTCCGCCTTGGGGGCATGCACCTGTCCTCGAGTGATTTCCATCCTGGATGGCCGAACTCAGAGGTGCCTTCAGATACCTCGGATACTTCTGATTGTCTCCAGTATTCCCAGAAGTCAGACTAAGTGGAAGAGCATTCCCTCCCACCCTTCCCCGTTTTCCCAGCAATCAGAGGGCCGAAAGCTCTTCCCTCACACAATCAGTGAGAAATGGGAAAAAGGCCCCCCAGATCAACCCTGCCCAAGTTTTATAGTCTTTCTTGAATCACACCTGCGTTTACTGATAGGGGCTCCTGGCTAGCTTCCTTCCGGCTGGATTTCCTTAAAGCCCCAAAATAGTTCAACACAGTCTATAAAGTTGAACAAAGATCTTCCCACTATCCTGTCAGGCTCAAGTGCCAATTTTCTTCCCAGAGAGTTTTCCCTAGAGGGCACTGAAGGAAAACCAGCACAAACAGAACTCTTAAAATCTCTTTCAGATCCATGGTGCATGGCTCCCTGCAGTTTTAGCGGATAAAACTCTTTTCATCATATGGCTCTCCTGGAACCTTCCCTTCCTAAAAGCTCGGCCTGAGAATGAGGCTGGGGAGATGGGAGAGGCAGATAAACACGATTTGCTGGAACAAAAAAGCCAAAACATCCCCGACTTAAATCTTATAAGGGGAGTTACACTTTGTAAAAGCAATTCAGATGCACTTTGTACATGGAGCAGTGGTGGAAATAGTTTCTTCGAGATAGAATTGGAGCATAGAAAGTGAACATCGATGCCAGAATCCTAAATCGGATATTACTTGATTTTCCTCCCCTGAGGGTTTGTTTTCTGCAAGCTTTTGTTTTTATAGTTTATAGTTTGGGCAACCATATGTCCTAATTTTCCTAGGACGATCCTTGCTTCCACCTGTTACCCTGATGAAATTTTCAAAAGGGCCTTCTTCCCTTTCAAAAATATTCCAATTAGAACAAGAAACTCTAAGGTCACCCTATTTGCTGTGAGCTTCCCAAGGACCATTTGTCTACTCTCCCAAACTCGAGATGCTAGGCAGGGTGGATCAGCAGCTTTTTGAGAGTTTACATTAACGTTATGAGAGAAGAGGTAGCATTTCCAGTGTCATTTTCCCCCACTTTCACCCTTTTCCCACATTTGGGGTAAAAAGTGATCTAGAAGCCACATGTTTGTTGGAAAGAGTAGAGAATTTGGAATGATATGGGCTTGGCTTTTAAACCCCCTGCTGATACTTACTGTAACTTTGAGTAAATTTAGCTCTAATTGTACCTCATTGTCTTTGTCTAAAAGATGAAATTATATAAAAGATAATTGAAAGGATTATATTTATTTATTCATTCATTTTCAGAGAGAGAGAGAGAGAGTAAGGGGGGGTGTGGTGGGGGAGGGGTAGAGGGAGAGAGAGTGTGAAGCAGGCTCCACGCTCAGCACAGAGACCCATGCCAGGCTCGATAGCATGATCACGCCCTGAGCCAAAATCAGGAGTCGGACACTTAACCGACTGAGCCACCCTGGTGCCCCTGAGAGATTTATATAAAGATGCCATCCGTTTGGAACCAGCATGGTGGCTGGGAATGGCAGCTTGAGCCGGCTGTAAGAGTGATGGTGGTGGATGCTGGTGGAACAGCCTCAGAGTAGCAGAGGAAAGGCTCTAGATTTGGGTCAGATGATTGCTGATTAAGCATTTCCAATGTAACCAAATAGCTATGTAACCTTGGAGGAGCAAGCCTGTTTCCTTCCCTGAGTTTCATCTAGGTCTTGCCTAAATTGCAATTTCTTTCTTTTAAATGGTAAAATGAAATAATGCTTATGAAAGACTTTACGAACTTGCAAGTTGTACGGACATCAAATACCATTTCCTGGTTGCTCTATTGATGTTGTTCTGGAGAACATTCCTATATGTTATAAGAAGATGGTTCATGTCATAGTCTAGGTGCTGGAAAGTACGTTATGCTTGAGAATGAGGGTCCTGATTTCTGAAACCCCCAGGTCAGCAAGGAGTGATCTGTGAGCTAAAGTTAATGGATGGAGGCATGTAGAGGTAAACCAGTTGTCAATGGAAGAAACACCTTAATTATCCAGTGGTTGGAGACACAGTGTCCACTCTGTGTGACTGACACAATTAATTGCTTACCCAAGAGTCACCTTCTCTTATTTTCTGCAAACAGACACCTGATTTCAAGGTGGAAAAAGGTCCTCCATTCAGTGAAAGTTGGACCTGCTCCTCGTCCTAGGGATGAGCTATCGGATAGGGCAATCCCATTCCCTTCTGCCAACTGAGCACCTAAGGAGAGAGCTCAAGTTCAAATCCTGGCCAGTGAGACATAAAGCAAGGTATGGGAGATGGGAGAAGTTCGCTTCCGATATAAAAAGGCAGACCTTTAGTAGGAATAAGCCTTTCCCCCGTGCCTAGTCCCTGCCTTGCTTCATTACAGGAGTTTGGTGGCCGCCATGCAATCAAGAGACCGAGTCCATGAGGGTGAGCAGCCGGAATGGTGAAGGCAGTGCCACCATCATTGCTCAACCACTGATAAGCTCAGGAGTGTCTACCGCTAGATCACTTACAGGAGATAATAAATATAGATACATTGTTTGCTCTACTCTTAGACACACAGCCAGAAGACTTCTGAAGCGACACATTCCTCTAGGTTAGAATTAGATAAGGGAATCCAAACAGTTTCGTTTTTTCCACTGTTTTCTTTCAACTGTCTCTGGGGATTAACAGTTTGGCTGAATATTTTGCTTGGGTCATGAAAAGAAGATAAAATATCAGCTGTAGATGAGACTCTCATTTCTTTTTTTTTTTTTTAAATGTAGTCCTACATCTTTGCAAAGATAAATGTGGAAATTATGGGATAGTGAAAGGATGTTGTTTTCTGAAAGGAAAGGATTTTTAGATTCCCAATCAGTGGAGGCATAAAATCCTGCTGTGATGAAGCCATGAAATGTAACTCATTCAATTGGTCTGAACATTTCGAATTTGTATTTTTTGGAGTCTGGCATCCTTTATGTGTTCAGACCACATCATCTGTATATAAAAACGAAGAGTTAAAAATAATAAAAATAAGATTTGAAAAACCACATTGGGTTTCCTTGGCAGCGGTGGTTCCATTTTTATGTGTCAGAATTAATATTTCACACATACCAGCTCATTAAAAAAAGTAACCTTGGAACACAGTGTCAGGTGGAGATTTTTTTTTTAAGATGTGCTGGAAATTACTCAGCCATAAAGAGCATTCCCACTAATTATCTTGGCACTCACGTTATGCTGACCGGTCTGTCACCAAGTTGGGGGTGGCAGAGTAGAGAACCCCCTCCATGCTGCCTCACGCATTGCTCTGCTCCATTTTCTCTACAACTCATTTACTCCATGTGCATATTTATGCAAGAGAGGGTAATGAGGTAGCCAAAGGTTATAGGGGGTGCAAAGGGCTTGTGGATGATGAGAGCATTGGTAACCAGGGAGGCCAACCTCGGGCTGTCTGAAATTGAAATTTGGGGCTAAATTAATAACTCAACCTGAACACTTGCAGTTTTACAGTAAGTCTGTCTCCTCTAGGGTTGACACTGTGTAGTTTGACATAAAAGGATCTCTAGATATGATAGAAGAGATTAAGTCCAAGACTATTCCATTGGAAGGAGTGCCTTTTTTGAGGGGAGGAGGCAAGCAGAAGGGGTGGTGGGACACCAACTCTTCAAACTTTCTCCAGAATGTACTTTCATATTTCAGTCTATGGCGTGTATTTGCTTATGTGCAGTTTCAGTCATCGACAATGATCTTGCACATAATTATATGCGCAAACAAACGAGGCATCTGCTCTGCAGTTAACACTCCTCATGATTCCCTCCAAAGTCAGTGTCAGGGGGGTCTAGGCAAAGCTCAGGAGCAGAGCAAGATGCTGATCGGATTCACTGGTTTTCCTTTTACTTTACTTCTTTGCCTTTCAGGACAGGGAACATTGAGATAATTTCCCAAAGTCTGGTGAAGGATATGGGGGGAGGGTATCTATCTGTATTTTTAGAGTGCATATGTTTAGGGGCATGTTCCCAGGGGGAGGAAAAAGAGGCAAAGGTGACCATGACGATGAATGAGCCAGAAAAGGAGACCTGAGAGATATTATACATTGACCTCTAACGACAGTAGCTTCCTGCTGTGCTGTAGAATGAAAGGCAGTCACGATTCAAGGTATAACTGAGACAAATGATGATGAAAATAGAATCTTACCTTTGTCCCAAACCATGTTTCCTTTCCAGTTTTGGATGATATTTTTTATTATGTTTCAGATTAGATGTAACCTCTTGATAGCATCAAGAGAAAGACACCAACCAACTGGAAGAAAGGGGGTTGCTCTAGGCTGGCTAACTAACATTGTCGAACTGTATAATGTGGAAAGTCATGGCCAAAACATGGCTGACTGGTGGCTACGTTGGGGATGGAAGTAGCGGCTTAACCAAACTTGCAATTTCAAGTCCTCCAAAATTGGACAAGCCAAAGGATTTTTTTTTTTTTTGGTATAAATTAAGAAGACAGGATCTCAGTGATCTTTTTAATGTCATCCAGGAGCCACACTGGAACCATGATATTGTGATGGATGCTGCAGGGGGTTTGCCCTTCCCAGCAGTTCCTTGTGAGCTGAGCTATGAGATTAAGGAGTGACAGGGTCTCCAAGCTCTGCTCCGGTGACCTCGTAGGATGGTGCCATCTGATCATCTGTGACAGGCCAATGATAAGGGCTATCTCTGGCCACTGATAATGCAAAGATTGTGAGGTGGTCTGTGTATTTTTCAGCAAGAAGTGCTCTGTGATTTCCTTTCTTTTCAGAATTGGTTCTCTCACCAGTCCAGGAGCAGCACAGGGTGAAAGGTAAGACCTTTTCCTCTCCTTTAGCACAACCAAGAAAAAAGGTGTTTAAAAACTTTTTTTAATGAAGATTTTATTTATTTATTTGACAGAGATCACAAGTAGGCAGAGAAGCAGGCAGAGAGAGAGGAGGAAGCAGGCTCCCCACCAAGCAGAGAGCCCAATGCGGGGCTCAATCCCTGAACCCTGGGATCATGACCTGAGCCGAAGGCAGAGGCTTTAACCCACTAACCCACCCAAGTGCCCCTGTTTAAAAACTTTTACTTAACTTATAAAAAGGTAGCTTTTATCTAGGTGTTCCTTTCCCACTTCTTCTTCAGTAAGGCAGCCAGAAGCTGAATGGTAGTCATGCTAAGCTTTATAACCATTACCCCCTATGATTTGGGCCCACTTTCTGCTTCTGATCTAATTTCCCAAAACCCAAACCCTAAGTCAAACTGAACTGCATTTTTCTTTCCATGGATGCTCATATTCATGGTCTTCAAACCTCTGACAGTGGTCCCTTTTTCTAACTTTCTTTCTTTACCATCAGGAGATTCTCTGGTCTCCAATTTCACACAGGACCATGAGTACAACCTCAACTTCCCATGGCCAAATCTCCAAACCCTGTGCCCAGGCTCATCTTCTGTGGCTTTCCTAATTTTTTTCTTTTTAAATCTAAGGTCATCCATGTTCTCTAGAGACCATTCCTTTTGGCCTTTTATGGGACGTTATCCTACTGGTTACTTGTTCTTGTTACTTGTTCTCATGACCCCGAGTTCATGACCTGAGGTGAAACCAAAAGTTGGACGCTTAACCGACTGAGACACCCAGGTGCCCCTGTCTCCTCTTTTTCTTATCCAAATCCTAAATATTATCAGTTGGTGATCAAACGAACTATCCATCTTCCCCCACACCAGCAGGATTCCCTGATGTCTCTAAGTTCCCTTCTTAAAATGCTCATTATTAGAAACTTCTGGTATCTTATACTCTAGTAAATTGTATGCATGACTCTTCAGTAAAATACTGAATACTTATTGAGGGTAGTTCCAATATGGTGGTACCAAGGCCCAGGTAAATGTGTCAGAACTAAAATGATGTATAAGACATAGTCTCTGTCTTTATAAAACGTATAGTAGGAGAGACAGAAGAATTAACAGGAAATTATGTTCATGGGGTAGGTATTAACCGTAAGGAGAACTGTGAAAAGGGGCACATAGGCGGCTTGTGGAATTCAGAGAAGGCTTCTCAGAGAAAGGGGTACCTGAGTTGAGTCCTACAAGATGAGCAGAACTTGGTCTAGGCTAAGGGAGCAGGAGGATGAACATGTGAAAAGCTTCGAAGGTGAGTCAGAGAATGGTGAATGGAGGGAACAAAGGGTCTGGTGTGGTAGACACTAGCAGGGCAGGTAGAGGGGAAACCAGAGTTACATATTCAAGAGCTTTATTTAAAGACAAAAGGGAACCACTGAATTGGAGAATTGCATGACTGGGTTTGTGTGGTAGGATGTTCTCTCTGGCTGTCGTGCTTACACGTGGGCACACACATTCACATCCACATGTGCACACACACACACAATGAGGACTCCCTCTGTAGAATGTGGAAGTTAAACTCCCTCATCTTAGATTTTTCTTTCTCTCTATGTATACATTTTCTGGGATTTACCATTTGCCCCTGAGGTAGAATGTATTGTGCATCTTGTCCTTTGGTCAATTTTTTCTGTAAGACTTTATAATAGTCTTCTCAGGTTGTTCAGAATTAATGAGGCAAATGTCCTCAATCAAGAAGCAATTTAAGAACATGCTGCTAATTTCAATGAGTTCTGTAAATGAACTAATTTAATACCAGTTGACCTTTTTATTTAAGGAGAATGATTTGTGGCTGTTTTCCTGATTTGTGCCTATAAGCCTTGGCAATCTGAATGGGCATTTTGAGCCCACGGGTAAACATTAATCATAGTACCAGGATGGCACACTTTTAAGCAGAGTATGGAACATTCACCTCAGTGAGGAAGTGGAGGGTGTCTTATAAGAGGAAGTTCTTACAATGTTTAAAAACCAAAGGCCATAAAATAAAGAACACTATACTTCTCTGGTGACATAAGCCAGGCAGAAAGATGCTGAATATGTTATGAGATTTTATTTTATTTTATTTATTTTTTAATTTTTTTAAAGATTTTATTTATTTTACAGAGAGAGAGAGAGAGAGATCACAAGTAGGCAGAGAGGCAGGGGAGGGGGGGAAACAGACTCCCTGTTGAGCAGATAGCCTGATGCTGAGCTCCATCCCAGGACCCTGAGATCATGACCTGAGCTGAAGGCAGAGGCTTAACCCACTCAGCCACCCAGGTGCCCCTTAACCATGTCTTACAGATTTTCTATGCTATTCTTTTTTATTTTTTCCACCTCTTTGGAGATGGGATGGTACCAATTGCTTTTTTTTTTAAAAAAATTCTTTATTAACATAGAGGGAAATCTTACCTCCTGAATAAACTCAATGTAGGCTAAATTATACTTTAGTGATCTTGCCATTGCTTCTGCCTCTTAGCACTTCACCACCTAGTAAAGGACTCATATTTCTGTAGCATTTCCTTAAGATCAAGCTATCAGTAGGAATGTGTCTTTTACTGATGACTTTATGTGAAAGGTTTTGCCTTAAACCAGCAAATCTCCAGGTCTACAAACAATGAGAAGATTTGACAATGCCATCATACCAATAAAAGGATAAAATATTGTTTCTGCCACTGAAGCAGTTTCCATTTAATGGGAAAGTATTGTTCTAAGTATGGTTTAGCATTGTTGAATCAAGGCTGAATCAGCAGCTTTCAAGTGCCTGGTAAACTCAATCTTCTTTGAAAACCAAGAGAAAGGAAAATTGAACTGATAAAATCAGGATAGGGTAGAATTTCTTTCAAAGTGGCAAAAGCACTAATCATAAAGGAAATGATCAATAAAATGACTACATTAGAATCAAGAACTCTTATTCATAAAAAACAGATAGTATGAACAGAACAGAAAGACAAGGAATGGGAATGGGAAGAGATATTTGCCACACATTGCCAAAGGATGGGAATGGGAAGAGATATTTGCCACACATTTAATTGCCAAAGGGCATGTATTAAGTATAAAAATAGAGTTCTTGCAATCCCATAGAAAAATGGCTAAAAGTCTTGAATAAGCATTTTGGGAAAGAGGAAATCCAAAGGTCAATGAATATTTGGAAAGGAGCCCAAATCCTTTAGCAATTGAGGCCATGCAAATTACATTATTGGATGTCATTGTATGTCCATCAGATTGGCAAAAATGAACAAATCAAACAATCCACCTTAGTTGGCCCAGACCAAGAAAAACAGGAACTCTCCCATTCTGCTGGTAGGACCAAACTTATTAAGAACACAATGAAAAGTAAGTTGGCATTACCTAGAAAAGCTGAGGGTGTATGTCCCCTGTGATTCAGTATTTCTACTCCAAAGTAAGAAAGTCACACATACTTGTGCTTATAGGTTTTTTCACTTAAAAATATCTAGAAGATAGTTTATTTTGCTTTGTTTCATTTTGTTTGGATATGGGAGAGACTCTGGATCAAATACAGGGCTAGAGAGACTTAGGGAGTAAATAAAGGGACATTTGCACAAAAAGGAAGGAAGGAAAGAAGAAAGGAAGGAAGAAAGGAAGGAATGAAGGAGGCAGGAGAGAAGGAATGGAGGGAGGAAGGGAAGATTTTTTTGAGGTTCTTCGCAAAAGGAGTTCTTGAAGAAACTGAAAAATGTTTCAATTGTGAAGCTCTGCAAGCCAGATAATTTCCCTTTATTTGTATGGGACAGTAACTAGGAAGAAGAAATCGTATCTTAAATTAGATGCTATGGACTTATAGGCTAACATTGCCCAGAAATGTGAGAAAGAACAGAGGGAGCCCTCATTCATCTTGAATTATAAGAAAAGAAAAGAAAAGCCAAAACCTACACTTAGGGAAAGTGAAGTTGTCCAGGTAGGTCCTTGATTCTTAAGTAAAACACAGGAGTACTCAACCTTTCTTCCTTTGAGTTATACGCCAAATCCATTTGTGAAAGAGAAACTTAGCCGAACACTTTAAAACCCAGGTCCCACCCCCGCTCCCCAAAAGTCAGAAAAATGTATTTTTTTGCATGAAAGGAAGGGCTCCTGGTATCACCACTCCTACCTTCTCTGTTGAGTGCCCTACGGTGCAGGTGCTATTTTTGCCCATGGAGAATCAGGAGAGCACATGAGCAGCAGGTCTGGCCCTCTCTCCCCTTTCTAATGATTCTATGATTCTCATTTTTTATTTTTCACCTCTGTGCTTCTTCAGGTGGAGCAGAGATCCTGGAAGAATTTGTCATTGGCAGAATGAGTGGCTCATCTTCAGGAATTAGGGATACTTACTGAGTTGTATAAGGCAGATCAATGTAAAAGCTTTTAAAGATAGGGATATATGATTTATGTATACATATGATTTATGTGTATCCTTATCCCATGTGATCAAGGATACCAGATCTTCTGGGTTGGTTTTTACTAGTTCTGTTAGTTTCTTCTAAAGCCTATATGTATATTACATGCTGTGTAACTCCAGCAAAATCCTATATTTGGCCATGGCCCACTAATGTCAGGCTGGAACCCAGAGCCCCTGATGGGGAATGACTCCTGTCTCAATCAGTTGGTGAAATCGTATTCACAACTGTGTCAAACACTCCGAAGAAAAATGTTCCCCCCCCACCTTGATTTAATGTCAACAAGTTTATTGGACACACCCATGTTCTTTGTTTACCCTTATTTTCTGATCCCACACTGGTTTGAAACATGATGCTACATCAGGAAAGATGTCCTTGTCCTATGGCAGCACTGGGATAAGGAGGTAACCATGACAGTTTTTGGTACTATGCTAAGCAGGCATATATGGAAAGTGAAGGTCTTTGCAAGGTGGAAGTCAGCTTTGGGGGAGATGCAAAATTTACACATTGAGGGTCGCCTGGGTGGCTCAGTGGGTTAAACCTCTGCCTTCGGCTCAGGTCATGATCTCAGGGTCCTGGGATCAAGGCCCACATGGGGCTCTCTGCTCCACGGGGAGCCTGCTTCCCTCTCTCTCTCTGCCTGCTTCTCTGCCTACTTGTGATCTGTGTCTGTCAAATAAATAAAATCTTAAAAAAAATTTTACACATTGAGCACCAATTCAATGCCACCAATTCCCCCCCCCCCTTCTTTTGGGTAATTCATCCGTCATTAAGTAATACCCAACACTCAAACAAAAGCAATAACCATTATCAGTGACACAAAGTAGTTAGTGACATCATTTTAACTGCCTGATACCACTATGGAAAGCATACTGTAGAAATCTAACACATGCCCTTTATCAAGGAGTGTGTACCAAGTGGGTTATTTGAAAATGCATTTTTACCTCTTCAGTAGCATGAATGGAAATTTCAGGGGAAATTCATCGGGTTTCTCTGTCTTTTTTTAAAATATTTTATTTATTTATTTGACAGACAGAGATCACAATTAGGCAGAGGCAGGAAGGGAAGCAGGCTCCCTGCTGAGCAGAGAGCCCAATGAGGGGCTCGATCAATCCCAGGACCCTGGGATCATGACCTGAGCCGCAGGCAGAGGCTTTAACCCACTGAGCCACCCAGGCGCCCCTGGTCTCTCTGTCTTAATATGCTCTATATATACGTGTTGAGTCTGAGCTACACAGCAGCAGCAGTATCTCAGCTACTGGTGCTTTCCATCTCGAGTGAAGTATCTTAAGTCCATATACTCCAGAGTTAGTAACATCTAAAGAACAAGAAGCAAAGGGAGGGCATAGGAGTATAGAGTAAAGTGTATAAGGTATGTTTTATTCCGCAATCTTAACGTGTATTGCCTGAGGCCTGAGACATCTTCTTTTGAAAGGTAATTTCACAAAGAAGATAGAAAATGACATATTGGTGACTTTATTAATTTATATTTTATCCAAATTTTACCTAGGTTTCTGAGGTCTGAGTGATTTCTATTCCTCCAAATTCTTTTTTTTCCTTTCACTGACGTCTAGCATAACGTGATATCTATGAATCTCATTGATTGCTATTAGTCAAATGGACTAATATCCATTTTCCTATTTCTAGAGGAAATGGTTATGAGTATCAATGATGAAATAGGATGACATCGATAAACTAATATGCTGAGCTCTCGAGGAAAAAAACTTTACAAGTAGTCTCTGCTTTTCTATAGCTTTAAATTTTGCTGATATACTTATCTAAAAATGCTTACCACACACTTAAATGTAGTGTTTATTGCAGCGGGCTGAGTATCTGTCACTTTTCTTTAATGCGGGGGGCGGGGGGGGGCGGGGCGGGGAAACGGAAAGTGAAGAACGCTTGGCGGTGGACGGCCCTCTGGTGTCGATGGGGAGTAACTACGGGTTTCCGCGGAAGCTTTTTCTGCCTTTCTGCTTTCCTGTGTGAGTTTCGAAACAACACAATGCACATCCAGACAGGCTGTACAGGGGCCCCGTCGCGATCTCTGCCACCTGGGAACAATTATGGTGCCTTTTTGGTATTATTTTTACTATGTTGTGGTCTAATTTTTATAGGTTTTGAATTTGACTTAAGAATACATTTGAATTGGGGCGCCTGGGTGGCTGAGCCGGTTAAGCCTCTGCCTTCAGCTCAGGTCATGATCTCAGGGTCCTGGGATCGAGCCCTATATTGGGCTCTCTGCTCAGCAGGGAGCCTGCTTCCTCTTCTCTCTCTGCCTGCCTCTCTGCCTACTTGTGATCACTCTCTCTCTAAAAAACAAACAAACAAAAAAACATTTGAATTACTATTCGACTACGAACATATTGGATAATTTGAGATTTTTTAAATATAGTATGACAATCCCATATAAAGTTCTGACTCTGAAGACTCTCGTATGTTGTTTTGTTTTCCTACTGAGTCCAAGCAGGAGTATTATGATCTCTGCGATGCCTATAAATCTCTCCTTCCACCTCATTCTTGCCTGTGCCGCTCTGCCCTTCTTAGGTTCAGGGAGCCATATGTGTGTCACTTGGGACATGGGGCTCTTCCAACTCGTTTGGGCCTTCAGGACAAATGGAAGGGCTGCATGCTCTTAAAAAGAACAAAAGTGTCTCCTTCTCTAGGAATAGAAACACGTAGTTAAGGACTTAAATGCAGTAATAGTGGGAGGCAAGTTGCGGGTGACAAGGCCATGCTTATAACTACCTATTTTATTCTGGGCGTGCTGTAGACATAGAACAGATCAAAGTCATCCCTTACCCTTGGTGAAAAGCTTTAAAAACGGAAATTTCAGAAGTGATAACTGTGGAATTTATCATATTCGATTGTTCCGGAGTGAGAGCAAATACTCATTCAGTTGCTTTCATCTCATCTCATTTGTTTGTTTATAAACCCAGAAGGACTCGCTCAGGATGGATTTCTCTAAAGAAGTGACTTGGAATTTAAATGGACCTGAAATTAACGTTGTTCTCTTCAGCGATTGCTTTCTCTTTCACAGTATAATGGATGAGGTTGTCAATGATTCACTCAGTTTTGGGAAATAACTTTTGTCACCCACCCTGATCTTTTCCATGTTTTCTGTTTTGGGCTGATGAATGCTGAAAGGATAATGGAGATATTTGTTGATAGGAGACTGGATTTGGGGGGCATTTCCCTTTCTCCTTTGGCCTCCCATGGAGAGTCCTGGAAAGCGAGTGGATTAATCTCTGGTGGATAATATAAAATGTAGGGCAGATTAAAATTAGCGGGGTTGAAGTTCTGATCTCTCTCCTTTTGGACTATCTCGTTAAACTTCTTAATGCCTCAGATTTACCTGTGAAGCAGGAGATAAAATAGGAAGTGAGAAAATAATAAAAAAAATATATTTTAAAATTGTGGCTATTCTCTACGGGCTGGTGCTGCTAGAAGTGAAGCATTTTGCTATGAAAATGGATGGGATGCTTTCTGCTTTGCTGGAATATCAGCCAGTGTAATTCATTAGTGGTTTGAAAAGTGCTTTGAGCTAATGGAATGAGAGGCACTGGAGAAATTTGAACTAATATTATTAAAAATGAAAAATTGCAACAGAGAAACTTATTTCGCCCTGAACACAGACATCAATACTGAGTCTAATATTGCCAAAAACACCAGTTTGAGAAGGGAAAACGCCAGTCACTCATCTGGACAATTTGTCTACACGTTTCCAAATTACCAACTGACTGATTTTGTTCTCGCACTAAGTTGTACACATTTGGTTTTTCTCTGAGAGCCATGGAAAGCGACACTGTGCGGTATAAATTCTTCGATTACACTGCCTTGTTTTACTCTCCATACTCTATCTTGACCGGTAAGCATGTGTGTTCTTCTCCACCAATCCCCATACACTCCTTGAAAATCAAATTTCAAATCAGTGCACATCCTCATCTTTAGAGATGGTTGTATTCATCATATCGCTGTAGTAATAAAGACGGGACGTGGGACGTCCCGAAGTCAATGTAACAGATAGCAAGCATGTGTGCAGGTTTCTGAGAATATGAGGCACATTATTGCTTTGTTCCCATGTACGTTTTTCTACAATAACTTTGAGTTGCGTATTAATGAACACAATTAGGGCTTTTTGATATGGTAAACCTCGGAAACTATTCATTATTCTGTTAACAGAATCTTGCTAATTTTCTTCTAAATTAATGTACTCCTGCGGAGATGTACGTTGTTTTATAATCCAACACAGTCGGCTTTCACTTTCCTCCCTTTGTTTATTGATTTCGGTTTCTTTGTTCATAGTGTCACTCAGGTGGGTTATAAAGAAGAATAACTTCCAATCATACTTCATCTAAATGATAATTTTTTATCACTGCCATTTCCCTTTTAATGTATTATCCAAACACAAAGACCAAAAAATTTAATAATATGTATCTTAAAATGCACCCATGAAGGACTTTGTGAGATAGAAAACAAGGTCCTAACTTCCTCCTTCCTTTGAAAATCATACTTCATGTCTTCTGTCAAGACTCTTAACACAACTCATATTTTGTTGTTACTTTGTAATGCAACGTAAAGTGCCTGTGGCAACCACAGAGAGTGAACATTAGTGAGTCTACACATATACTACGTAGATGCTTCCAGCCTAATTACCAAATAACTCTGCATGGAGAATGGAAAGGAGCAAAGGTTAAGTGTTTGCTTTTCAATAAATTTTAAACCAGGATGAACTACTCTAGGCTTCATGCAAGAACGGGGTTGGCTCACGCTAATTCACAAAGGTACGTGTTCACCACAAGATTTTATTGTATTACTCAGCTGCAGAGAGAAGGAGCTCTTTCTCATTAATAGCCCTGAAAATCGGCACTGGAGTGAATTCAAGAAGTGAATTAGTTGTCCTTACAGCGGGAGGTGGAGGCAGGTGCCACATTGAATTGGCCCTTCCAAGAGATGTTCCCTTACTTAAACTCATCTCTTTTGCATTAAAAAACTTTTTTTTATCATTTACACATTGGCCATGTTCTTTCCTTTTCTATCTTTTTGTCTTATCTCCTTTCCTCTGACCCTCTTTCCCTCCTTCCCTTTCTTTCTCCCATCTTTTTCTCCTGGGTATGTGTGTGGGGGGCCAGGGGAGGCGGGGAATAAAAGACAACAAAATTACTTGCCACCGGAATTCCACAGAAATGCAGAAGGTGAAAACTGCCAAGTTCAAGTCCTGTGAAACCTCTCCGAGAATTTGCCCTGCACCGATTTTGTGTGTGTGTCTGTGTGTGCCCAGTCTATTTTAGACAGCTTTAATGTCCTGGGATCTCCTACGCCTAATCAAATTGGAGTTCAAGTCTAATAGAAAAGTCTACAGAGGATTAAGTTTAATGCACTATAATAGGTTACTGAGCTTTTGTTAGTGCACATTTTATAAATGTGACTCTTAGGAAGGACCCAGAAAATTAAGTTTACAAGCATCTTGGAATGTTTCCTGATGGCTTTTTGCATCCTTTCTTTTATGTGGTCATCTCCAAAGAGACCATCTGAATGTTGGAAATACCAAGTGAAGAGTCAGAGGAGGCAGGGAGAGAGTGAGACTTTGAAGCCTGGTGTCTTTAAACCCTTTCTTTGAGAGGCTGATGGTGAGATTAAATTGAATTGATTTACACAAAAATTGGATACAGGGCACCAAGTAAAATGTCAAATGCAAGGAAAGAATTACAAAATCTTTAAGCATGATAATTATGCAAAAGAATAATAATGGTTTTCACAGTGAGGGGCTAAGCATGTCTGGCTTGAGCTTATTTACCTCTGTGGCAGAACAGAAATTAAGGACCAGTGAAGGAAGTGTGTCCCCTCATGTTCTAGCTGGTAACCAGAGAAACCACCAGATTTTTCCTGAGCGAAAAAGCCAACAGGCCAATAGGCTTACAGAAATACAATGATAACCTGCGTGTATTTAGAATTTTACATTTTCCAGAGCAACTTTGCTTTCGTATTTTAAATTAATGTTCCCAATTATTTTGAAATGCGGGTAATGTAGGTAACCCATTTCAACAGATGAGAGTATTAACACATGGCAAAAATCACAGAAACAAATGCAAATGCAGATTTTGTTGTTGTTGTTGTTTTGGTTTTGGGTTGTTGGTTTTTTTTTTTTTTTGCTTTACTAATGCAGCTGCGTAAGCTGTGTTGTTCAACCCATGTTCATTTACTGTTTGTTCATGAACTTCAGAGAGTGGGGGCCACTGAAGATTTCTAAATAGAGAAATACCAAGATCAGAATTGTGTTTTGGGAAATATCCAGAATGCTTTGGATGACGTGTGGGGGGTTCCCCGACAGGGACAAGAGACTACATTCATGGAATATTATATGAAAAGGATAGGATGCTTTTGAAGGGGCCCTGAAGGGGAATTCCCTGCTGGGAGAGGAGGGAAGGAGATTCCCTGCTGGGAATTTCTGCTACATTTGAATTAAATAACATTATGCAGTTGGTTTCTGTTATAGCGATTTTGTCTTAGAAGAGGCAGGCACATCTCAAATGTGCTGGGGATGAGCCGGCCTGGGGGGAGGAATCAGCACTGGGAAATGGTGGCGCTCCCACCAGGCTGGCAGAAAGGCCACCGGTTTTTCCCACATTTTCAAACTCATTTTCACGAGTTCAGAGAATTAAATCTTACAGTAGTAATTGTCATGATGGAATCTGAATTCTATCCTTCCAGAAGCCAATAATCTTAGAGACGGAATAAATGCTGTAATAAACCACAGTTTTACTAATCTGGAATCTGTACTCTCTTGAATAGGGTCTATTCGTTAGAAATTCTCTGCAATCTGTAGAAAACAATTACTCTCCTTAGGCAGATTACTAATAAAGGCAGGCCAGCATTGTCCTCGAAACCTCAAGGAAATTAATTGTTTTCCTGGATTTGGAAACCACTTGAGCAACAGTCACCAGCATATGATTAATGTTAAAAAATAGAAAAAGTTTCATTAATATTGCAACTGGAGTGTTTCATGGCCTCCCACTGGAAATAGTTTAATTATATCATATGTGATATATATGTGCTTCAAGTAATGTTAACATTTGTATATTCTGGATATTTCACTTCTGCCTAATTATTCTAAATTAATGTGGGTTTACTGACACTGCAAATTCATATATTAGATTCGTAAGATAATTTTTATTTTTTCTTACATTCCTTGGGCTCCCAGAGTCCCATGTTCAAACAAAATTAAGCAAGTTTAAACAAGTTCAGATTCGTTCCAGACAGTTGTAACTGACTCCAATTCACCTAGCTATGTTTTATGTTATGGGAGGATATGGAAAGAAAGTAAACCAAGCTATGGAACTTTAAGGTCGTTCTCATGCATTTCACCATTCCTAATTCTGCTACCCAAAAACGATATACTTCCCAGTGAACACTAAGGCCTTGTTGATTTGCTCTACCAGAGGGCCTGTGGATGTGTGGGTTGTCTAGGGATCGGCAGCAAACCACTGTGAGCTCACCCCATTTATGAATGACTTCCTACCAGCTTCCTGTTTCCACGGATGTGAAATTAGGTTCAAGGAACATCAACCGCCCTTTCCTTTGATGATGTTGCCAGGTGATAGGGACTAATTTTACACATATGTTACAGAAAGGGATTTGAAAGGCAGCCCTTTCTTCCAGTGATATGCAAGGTGGTGGCCCTAACTCACTGTGCCCGTCATGTAGACGTTCTTAATTTAACTGCTGGGAATCTCTGCTACATTTGAATTAAATAGCATGATGCAACTGGTTTCTGTTATAGCAATTTTGTCTTAGAAGAGGCAGGCAATTTTACATTAAAAAATAATGTTGATTTGATTCTTCATGCTTATAACCAGTTTTTTGACTGAATGCCGTGGTAACACTATAGAAACTTTCAACATCTGCTTGCTAAGACATTGGAGAACAGTTGTCTTTTCTTTTATTTTTATTTCAAGCTTGATTCTGGCTGCCTCTTTTGGTCTGATCCTGAGAACATGTTTCATATAGAATCATGTGGATGTTCACAGTAGATGTCTCTTGTTTCTGGAAGAATTTCAAATGGAATTATCCATTTCCTTTGGCTTAACTTTTTGCCTTATTTTAATTGTACCCAGGATTTTTTATGAAATCATGTCATGTTGTCAGAAATGGCCTCCATGTCAAACTTTGCCTTGTCAAAATAATTCCATAATTCATAAATATTTCAGTGAAAGCCAAAGACTGCTTATAAATGATTGATTGTGTAGAGTTCACTGACCTTTCCTGTGAAACCTTTTATTACAATTAGAGTGTCCCATCCTAAATCTGACCATTAATTGTTAATAATGTGGGGATTGAAAACCTAGGTTTCTCTAAAACGTGAGGAATTAAATTGGTAGTTATAATGATATACTGGAATTAAGGAGGGTCATTGCAGTTCAAAGCTCATTCTCAAGCTTAGCTCCGTGCTAAAGTGTATTTTGGCTTCTAAATTAAATCAGGCGAGCTTTCTACCTGAAGTATTCTATATTATCTGGAGAGTTCTGGAAGCAACATGGTGAAGAACCCTTTGAGAAACTGGAGATTAACATGGATGGGTTACTTATGTCATCTGTTCCATCTTCACCATTTCTTTTCTTTATTGAAAGATGGCATTGCTTTTTTAGGTGGGCCTATAAGAATAATTATCACTTAACAAATTACCACATGTCCTGAGAGTTGAAACATTCTGATATATATATATATTTTTTGAAACATTCTGATATTATACAGAGCCAATCACGGATGTAGGGCTGAGTTATCTTTGAAGCAACAGCCTGTTTTTTTGCCTTTGTCTTTATAAGCAAAGTCGATTTTTTATAAAAAATTTGCTTTTTTATGCTTTCCAAATTCTCTAAAAAAGCACATATTGTTTTCATGAAAACCGAAAGTTAAAAATAAAAGAAAGCAAAGGCAAAAACAAAAGCAGGAAATAATTCCACCAGCCATAGATACCATTTTAAAGAGCACATTTCCTTTTAGTTTTTCTATACTTAATTTTTTGCAGTTTATCCAAGGAAACAAGTATTTGTGGAACAGGGCTGTGTGCTGGGCACTGAGAATGGAACAGAAGAAGACAGCGGCTCTGTTCTGCAGAAACATACAGCACAGTTACAGAACCAAACAGGGTGCTGTAAGTTCTCAGCGGGTCCCAGGGAGAATCCTGTCATGGGAAGACTTTGGAGAGAATGCAGATGTTCATCTCTGGTGGTTAGGAAACCCTGGATGGAGGCGGTAGGATTGAGTGTGTTCAGGGATGGTTCCCCCACCCCTCCAGTGGCCGGTGTAGATGAACGTAGCAAGCTATAGCTTGTATATATAACACAGTATACAGCTCTCTAGGGCTTCCATGTCTACCATAGGGATTGAGAAAATGAACTTCCTCTACCGCACCTGTACACGGTGCCCTCACTCCTCCCTGTCTTTGCCATTTTTATGTAAGCTGGCTGACTTCCAACGCCAAGCCCCTGCTCTCTGGCCATCCAGACCTACTATGCCACTATGGTGGAGACCAGAAATACTGGGGAGTCAATGTCCCAGTTAAAGCAGTTTTGGACAAATGACTGCTGGGAGGTCGTGGTTGAACACTCAGGTCCCTTGGCTCTCATACAGAATATCTCTGGGGTGTAACCTACACAGTCTTCTAGAATTCCCTGGTTGGATGAAGGGCTACTTTAAAATGGTAGTAACTAATAACTAATTAATAACACACTTGTATTTATTTTTCACACTTATGTTTATTTTTCATTTTTTGTATTATGTTCAGTTAGCCACTCTATAATATATAATTAGTTTTTAATGTAGTGTTCAATGATTCTTTAGTTAAATATAACACCTAGTTAATAACACATTTTAAAAAAAGATTTATGTATTCATTTGAGAGAAGAGAGAGAGAAAGAAAGAAAGATGTGGGAGGGGCAGAGGGAAAGGGGGAGAGAGAGAAAATCTCAAGCAGACCCTGACTCAGGGCTTGAATCCACAACCCTGACACCATGACCTGAGCCAAAATCAAGAGTTGAATGTTTAACTGACTGAGCCACCCAGGTGCCCCTATTTTTTGTTTGTTTGTTTTGTTTTCTAATGCTTATTGTGGAAAATGCAAAAGATGTAAAGCAAGATCATCCAGTATCATCCCTGTCCTCTAAGTGAGCTTCCAGCAACTGAAGACATGTCAGAGGTTATCAAAACCAATGGCCTTCTACCAGATGCTCTAGACACCCTGTCTGCATCCCCATGGCCCACCCTGGAGATGGCTCTCCCATGCTCCCATGCTCAGCTGCTTTCCTGCAGCTCTCTGTACTCTGGGAGGGGAAGCCTGCTTGGTCCCCATGGAGCAGAACTAAGTGTCCCAGGAGCAACTGGCACGTCGCAAAGTGCGGGTATGGATGAAGACATACCGGGTGGGGAATTCTGAGAAGTCAGCATCTCAGAGCATCTGCAGCAGGATTACTCTCTCGTTTTCCATAGGTTAAACTCATTGATCAATACTCTTTTTCTTTTTTCGCACTTCCTCACTCTTCCCTGTGCCTCTTGGAGTCATTGCCCTAATAAAATACTTGTGCCTCGGGTGCCTGGATGGCTCAGTCGTTGAGCCTCTGCCTTTGGCTCGGGTCACGATCCCAGAGTCCTGGGATCAAGTCCCGCATTGGGCTCCCCGCTTAGCAGGAAGACTGCTTCTCCCTCTCCCTCTCCCCCGTTTGTGTTCCCTTTCTCACTGTCTCTCTCTGTCAAATAAATAAATAAAATCTTTTTGAAAAAATATTTGTGCCTCAAACCCTTATTCGTGAGTGCAGAAGAGGAACTGGGACATTATAGAGAAGGGGAGGGGATGGAGGCCAAGAAAGGGAGTCACTCGCCAGCAGGCCTAGAGAGTTTTGTTAGATGGTAGAGATTATGTCCCGTGTGCAGCTTATGTCCTTCTTTTCTCTCTGACCTGTCTTCCCAGTACTTGAATTTAGGTAAGTATCTTTGAAAATAATAATCCATCATGTAAAAGAAATACCATTTACTTACCTGGTCCCTAACGGTGGGCGTCTGGCTGATGCATCGATGGACGGAATCGTGGAAACTCATCGAGGGAAAGACTGCTTTGCCAGAGAAGCTCCCGATTCCACCTGAACAGAAGATACTCTTCAGTTGCATTTATAAATGTCAAAGTCCACCCTCCTCTGCCTGTATTTATGAATACCAGATGGGCTTTTTTTGAATGATAGCACAGTAAAATAATGGCAACCCATTAAGGTCATTAAGGGAAGCCTGTGTGGAATTTATAATCAGTGGCCTGTCATTTATGCAACCAGCTAGAATCCATAAACTACAAGGTAATCAGACATGCATTTGATTTCTTATATGAGTGAATGCATAGGAACTTCTACAACCTTAGACATGAGGCATCTTCCAAGCCCTGTCCAGTGCTGTCTGCTTGTGTCCCTTTGGTTATCGTTTCCACTGTATTATTCAGGGAGAAAATTAATTGCTAACTGCTAGGTTTCCTGAGCACAGTTAATGCATAAGCCTATTTACGGCGTGCCAGATGGTTCTACCGTTATTCGGGAAGGGACAAATATCCACAAAACAGTGTCTTGGGTATAAAACAGTGCCACCAAACAGGTCTACATGATGGATATCTGAAGCTAAGGGACTCAAGGAAAAGAACAACTTTCCAAGGGGTTGCACATTCTTTCTTTCCCTGGAAAATAATCAGGCCCACAAATGCCTTATTCTGTAGCCCCAGTGCTCTGCATGACAAAGGAGAAAAACTTAGCATTAACATGGGTCCTACTCTCCTGCAAGAAGGTGCTTTTCCATGTTTAGACTGGGGCACGCTCCACTTTCATCGGACATCGTGACCGAGGGGCACTCGGCCGTGCTGTCAGAGTGACAGATCCATCTCAGCTTCTGCCAGTAGTGCCACCAAGAGCTGACATGTTAGCCCGGGGGCTGTCATCCGAACAGTACAGTCCTGCTGCTTAGGGTGGACTCCCCATTGCAAAATCATTTGGAGAAGTCGCTTATTGATTTTTCATATTTCAGGGCAAAGGAGGTAGAAAGAAGTTGCTCTTCTTGCAAGTGGTTGGAGGGTCTATTAAAATCAGAAAATACCATCTTAAGCATGTCTGGTTTCTCCTCTAGATTAAAGCCCTGCAAGCTGAAGCAAAAATGCAAGTTTGTAAGCATGTTGCTTGGGAGGGGAGCACAAAACACTCTTATAAACCATTAGCACATGTATGCAAATGAGGTTACTATAATCGCTTTGCGGCAAGATGTTTTGGGGAGAGAGGAAGGGGAGCAGAGCACACTGGGGGTCATAGCAGGCTCTGGGGAGTAGTGGATAGTGGGAAGACACCTGGGGGAGGAGACACTAATTGGGGTAAGGTGGGGCAGGAGTAGAACGTCCCTTAGGGCCTCACTTTACTTTCGTCACGATACTGCCCTTCCGGGGACTGCTTTTTCTACATCACCAACAAGGATCTGTTCAGTGTCTCCAAAATTATAGATGTGTCTATGAATATTGATGAATGATGATGAAGCAGGTATAAAATGTTACAGGATCTCTGGAGAGATTTGAAGAGCCATTTCTTGATCAGATTAGGAAATAGAATGCCCATTAACATTATCACTTTGGAATTACCTTTTAGACCAAACATTAGCATTTAGTTCGAATGAAGCTATACTTCTGCATTTAGAATTCGAATAACTCTCTCCATTAAGAAAATAAAAGAAAATTTGTCATCTTTTAGCCACTACATAAAGAAAAACTTTTAAGTTCACCTTCTAAGACCCAAACTTTCTTCTTAATAGTTCTGCTGAACTCGGCACTAGAAATCCATCTACATTCAAAGGATTGATGGCAGAGCATTAATTTCATCAATATAAACCCAGAAGTTTAAGAAGAGGGGTGAGCTCAATGTTGCACAGGGCTTGTCAGTTTTGACGCTTGGAAACCTAATGGAATTAAATGCTCACCCTTTCTTTTCTATCTTCTTTCTCTACCCTTTCTTCTTCCTCCCTCCTTCCCTCTGTTTCCTCTACCTTCTTCCCTCCCCTTCTCCCACCTTCCTTCCTTCCTTTCTTTCTTTCTTCCTCCTTTTTCCCCTCCTACCTTCCTCCCTCCTTTCCTTCCAACGACAAGTGTACCTTTTCATGACACATAAGCTTGCCTCCAGGTAAAGGATTTTATGCCTCCCATTTTCTCTTGTGTACTACTTCTTTTTGAAGGAGGATTGGCAGAAAGAGGACTTGCATGACAATCAAAAATGGCCTCTTAGAAGAACTGGCTATTCCTCCGGTTGGCTTTTAGTCACAAGCTCAAATATTGTGCCCCACTTGGAATTGTTTGGCTGTTATCTTCAAAAAATCTGATTTCAGGGAAAAAAGTTCACTGAGAAAAATCAATCTGCTGGGCCTATAGAGTTGCCTGGGAAAAATAAACCTTGACTCTTACGACATGAAGTGACATTTTCAAAATTTGACAAATGAGAGTTGTACCAAGTAAACAGTGTTTATTGCTTCATGATTTTTATCGCTTTTCAGGATCCCTGGAAATCAACCAGTTTCTATCTGTTGTGGCTAATGGTCACAGAGGAGAATGCCAATTGGTACAAGCTAGAAATGATATCCCCGAGTTCCCTTTTCACACCACTCTGTAATTTTACAGAAATTGGTGATTCAGAAGTGGGTGTTTCTCTAATCAGGTACTTTCTCCCCCCAGAAAGTGCTAGAGTTTTAAGTTTCATATGACCTCACTGACATAGATGAGGGGCAAGTACTGTGGAATATGAAAATAATTTGTGGAAAAACAAGTCAATGGGCTTTATAGGATCTGAGAGCTGTAGTTTCTTTCTTTCTTCCTCTTCTTCTTCTTCTTCTTTTTTTTTTTTTTTTTTTAAATCAGGGCATAGTTGCAGGACCTGAAGAAATAGATTCTCAATTGCTCTTTGGTATTATACTTATTCCAACTAAATAAATGTCAAAGGTGTGTTAGTTGGTAATGTTGAGGGTCATTAGCTCTGACAATTGCATCATGTCCTCGTGATTACATTTGCCTAGATTAGCTGTATTTAGTATGTAAACTCAGCCATGCAGATGGGCACAGAAAAGCTCTAGCCTTGAGATTCAATACTGAAAATCACTTCGGCGCGTATTGGTCAAAAGTCAGAGAACAAACAAGCTTATGAGGAGTTTAATCTTTGGATGGTAGAAATTTAGAAAAATGATCTGCCTTATTAACAGCATTCATATCTGGAGCCAAAATATTTATTTTCCACAACAGTGGTATAAAATGCAGAGGGTGGTTCCTAAAGCTGTCCAGGAGAGTCAGTCATTTCTTAGTAGGACACAGGTTTGGTAATATTGAGAAGCTTGAACCAGGTCACGGGAACTGGTTAGGAATAGAGATCACATCTCTAGCAGTTAGTTGTTCTTGCTGGGAAACTTAATGAGGCAAGAAAAAGGAAACAAATTCTTCTCCTAAGACCTCTATTGTTAAAAAATATATGCTACCACTAGAAGTTTAGTTGTATGCCATTGCTAGTTTCCATGAGGTCTGGAATTCTGTATGATGTTTAATACCCTAAACCCTTTAAAAAATATTTTATTTATTTTACTGAGAAACAGAGAGCACACTGGGAGGGAGGGGCAGAGGGAGAAGGAGACAGAGGATCTCAAGCAGACTCCTCACTGAGCATGCAGCCTGATGTGGGTCTTGGTCTCAAGACCCTGAGATCTTGACCTGAGCCGAAACCAAGCATCAGATGCTTAACCAGCTGAGCCACCTGGGCGCCCTTAATACCCCAAGTCTTACACATACTTACTAAGGATTTAAGTGGGGAGAAAACAAAGAAGAGAATGAATATTTATTGAATATACTGCCTGCCTGTGACTTTTCAAATAACAAGTGAATTCTTGCAGTACTACCTGAGAATTGTATTTTCCCCAGTATCTCATAGATAAGAGAAACTAAGGCTTAGACAAGCTCTCAAGGGTTGCATGCCACAGAGCATCGATGTGAGGCCAGCACGTCAGTCCGTTCCACTACAGTGAGTGAGCTGGTGGTCCCCCACACCCACCTCCACACCTTCATCGCAGCTGTGACTGTCCTTGGAGCAAGGACGGAGCAAGGATATGCTCTAGCGCAAGTTTGGCGAGAGGGAGGAGCCAATCCAGAGGACAGACATTCCTTGGCAACCAGTGAGACAACTGAAGATACAGGACATCAGTCCAGGAGTCCCCAAGACAGACAAAGATATGATTAAATAATTGAGTGGAGGCAAAATTGAGGCCAGTCTCTCAAGTCCACAGACGGCTGCTGGGTTGATTCGTGAGCACAGGGTAAGGACTCACATCCTCCCAGTACAGTTCCACTGAACAAAGAATATGAGTCTTTTAGTCTTTCGGTTTTATAAGGCTCTGGGGCCAGGAGGAAATGGGAACTATCCCTGGAGCATGTTAGATGCGTTCAGACGAAAGCAAGGAACTAGGATGGTACTGAGTGCTCTGAGTATTTCCATTAGGGACATGAAACGGAAAGATCTAAGGAAGAAAGTGGTAGGGAAGGGAGTCCACATACAAACTAACTTCATGTTTTATTCCTTGTTAAAATGGGTGACCATTTTAGATTAAAGATTAAATTAAAGATTTAGATTAAAGATTACTTTAGAGAACAAATGTGTTTGAGTAACATTGCCCCTCCCAGGTGATTTCATACGTGTTATGGACATACAGATCTCTTGTCTGACAGGAGTAACAAATAAATACCATCGATAGAATTCTCTGAGCATGAGAAATTATTACCAAAGCTACAAAATGACGGGCTCCATCAACCACTTTTAGGCTGAATTTAGAAAACGAGGTGAAAGATCCAAATATTTGTGGTAGGTGACAGGATCTTTTTCTTCATCCTCAGAAAAATAGGAAGAGAAAGGGAGGAAAGGAGATAGTGCTGTTATCATGTTACAGATCATGTCTGACATGGAGAACACAGTCCCACGACATAGCCATTAAGTGCTAGGATCAGAGGCAAGATTCATATATTCTGCAAAATGGCTTAGTTCAGTCATTCAGTGAGTCAACACATTCCCTTAAGACACAAAGCAGTTGGCAGATGAAGTGAGCTCTTTGCTGCTGTCTTTGCCTGTAGCATTCATGGTAATCTTGTCAACAATGTGAGTATAACAAATTGCATCTGCTTATTTTTGCTGTTTTCGAAAGGTAAGAGAAGATATTTAACTTGAGGTCCATCCTCACTTTCTTGCTCAGCCTAGAAACATTTTCTGTGTGGTTCTCAGATCAAGGTGCTCATAGAAGGTCTTGGGCATTGCAAAATGTGCTGGGCAAAGAAACTGGGTCTCTCAGAAGAGAGCTGTAGTGAAAAACAAATACATAAGCACACAAAATCTGAATTCAGATTCCTTCAGGTAGGCAAAGCAATGTGCTTTGACATTTCTGCCTTTATATCACCTTTCCCTTTAAGTGTGTGTGTGTGTGTAAGAGAGAGAGCGAGAGAGAGAGGGAGGAAGGGAGAGGGAGACCCCCTGCTACTCAGACTTCTAGTCAGTTTTAAATGGCATACCACTTCTCTCAAAATCACAGTCGGCTTTTGGCCCCCACACCCCACAGCCGATGTGAAGGGCAGGACAGCTGGGCGACAAAGAAGGCAGGAGGTAGGAATACTTTAATCTGTCAACATGTTTTTTGAAAAAGTCTAGAGTTAAAAGTAAAAGTGAAAAATGTTGTAAAAAAAAAAATGGAAATAGCCACAGTGAAAGGTAGGACAAGTATTTCCAAAAGAGGTATATCCAAAGAAGAAGGGCGTGTGAATTTAGAGGTGCTAAATGACTTCCTGACTCAAAAGATGTCTCCCTGCCCCTGCCAGAAGTGACACTGGTGCTGGTCCCGAGGCGGGGGAGGTTTCCTGCACTCTGCTAGACTGCAGCATTATGGAGTTGAGAGAAATCAGAGGGAATCTATATGAACATCATCCTGAACCATCTTGACAATTCCTGGACACCTGAGGGAGAGAGGTTCATGAGTAGTGAGTGAGTGACTCATTAAGACAGCAATTCTCGTGTGTGTGTGTGTGTGTGTGTGTGTGTTTGGGAAAGAATATGAAAGGAGTCAAAGGGACGTTTCAGAATGCCTGAGGTTTAAAGATCTGTGATTTGAAAATATTCCCCAGGTACTGATTGATGATTTTCCTTCTCAAGCCCTGACGAAATAATGGTCAATCCCAGCTTGCATCAGAAGCACGAGGAGGGCTTGTTAAAACACAGATTGCTGGCCTGTGTTCCTGGAGTTTCTGATTCTGGAGGTCTGTGAGGAAGGCCCAGAATTTACATTTCTCTTGGTTCACAGAGGATGCTGATTCTGCAGGGCCGGGAGCCACCATCTAGTGCGAGTGGATCATTATGTGGTATGTATTTATTTTCTCTCCACATTTTGTAGACGAGGAATTGGAATACCCAGTGTGTGTCTCCAGGAGTTGTGATCCCAATTCCAGGCTAACTGATGAAAATCAAAATAGTGTTTAGAAGGCTCTTTCTCAAGATTGGCCCAAAGAGTCAATCATTTGCGGCTAACCAGAACTTGGGTCAAATGCATTTCAGCCCTGAGACACCGCCAACTCAGGATTTGGTTAATTAGTTCTTCTTACTGACATGTCCCCCCTCGAAGAGCTCTCTTTGGCACACTGAGGAACCTGTTACGTTAGCTAGCTTTTCCCCCTGCATCTTAATCATTTACAATAAAGGTTTAATTTTTTCATTTAAAAAGTAATATTGGTGCCTGTTGAAAATACAGTAGCAGTATAAAGAAAGAAGAGTAACCTTTAATTTTATCAAGCAGAAATGATCATGGTCCATAATTTAAAGGTTTTGAGGTTAAGCTCTGTTTAGTGGAGTTGTATGAGGGTTTTTTTTTTTTCTTTCCTTAAGACTTAAAAAAAAAATTTGTTAATTCATATATTCACACGAAAATGGAATTCACATACCATACAATTCACCATTGAACGCCTTTTCCTGTATTCAGACAGTCGTAAAAACCTCAGTACAATCTACTTCAGAAACCCTTTCATCACCCCCAAGTGAAGCCTTGTTTTAGTGGTCCCTGCCCTCCTCTCCCCGTCCTGTTGATCTCCCAGCCCTGGGAAACTACTAATCTACTTTCTGATTCTATGCCTATGCCTACTGTGGATGTTTTATATAAATGGACTCATACAAAAGGTGCTATTTTGTGCCTGGCTTCTTTCACTTAGCATAATGTTTTCAACGTTCATCCAGTGGTCATGTATATTGGCGCTTCCTTTCGTTTTATTGTTGAATAATGCTTCATTGTATGCACACACAACATTTGTTTCTCCAGCCCCCACTTGCTGAACATTTGGGCTGTTCCACTTCTTGTCTTTCAAGAATAGTGCTACTTTAAACATATATGTTCAAGTTTTTATGTGGATGTATGTCTTTGTTCTCTTAGGTATATACCTAGAAGCAGGATTCCTGGAGCGTATCATTATTTTTAACTTTTTAAGGAGCTGTCAAACTATTTTCCCAAACTGCAGCATTTTACATCCTCATACATCAAGCAATGTGTGAGGGTTCTAATTTCTACACATCCTTGCCAACACTTGTTATCTGACGTTTTGATTGCAGACATGCTAGTGGATGCGAAGTGGTATCTCATTTTGGTTTTGATTACATTTCCCTAATAGCTAATGATGTGGAGCTTCAATTCATATGCTTATTGATGATTTATGGCTTCTTTGAAAAATGTCCCGTCTGATCCTTTGCCTCTTTTTAAACTTGATTATGTTTCTTTTTATGAATGAATTGTAGAAGTTCTTTTTATATTCTGGATACAATTCCCTTATCAGATAAATGACTTGCAAACATTTCTCCTGTTTTACGGTCTTATCATTTTCTTGAACATTGTCTTCACTGGATGAGATTCAAGTAATCCATTTTATTCTTTTTTTCTCTTGTGCTTCTGGTGACACATCGAAGAAGGGTTTGCATAATTGAAGATCATGAGAACTTACATATTTTCTTCTAAAAATTTCAAAGGTTTAAGTCTTACATTTTGGTCTATGATCCATTTTGAGTTAAATTTTCTTTACAATGTAAGGAAAGGGCTCAATTTTATTCATTTGCTTGTGGATATTCTATTGTCCCACCACATTTATTAAAAAGACTCTTTCCGGGCACCTGGGTGGCTCAGTCAGTTAAAGGAGTGCCTTCGGCTCAGGTCATGATCCCTGGATCCTGGGATCGAGACCCACATCAGGCTCTCCGTGCTCTGTGGGGAGCCTGCTCTTCCCTCTCCTTCTGCCTGCTACTCCCCATCTTGTGCTTTCTCTCTCTCTCTGTGTCAAATAAATAAAATATTAAAAGAAAAGAACTCTTCCCCATTGACTTGTCTTGGCAACTTGTGTATAATTTTCTATCATGTATTTACATAAAATTTTAGGAAATTCTTGATTGTTTTAGATATATTCCCCAGTATGTTTTAAATGACAAGTTACTGTCCTTTGGTAGATGTATCTTCCTACCTGCACTTAGGAATTAATTTAGGAAATTGCCCTTCCCACTTCCTGCACTGAACTAGGTGTCCTGTAAAGACCGTGTGACCCCCTATGCCTTGATCATAGCTGATTGGACTAAGGTGTCGGGTTTTAAGGAGGTCTCCACTTCACAAGTTCAAAACCATTGGAAAGACAGAAGCAGGAAATGGCAGATGTCGGCTTTATTACTGATAAGGTGATTGGAAAATGTGACTCTGGAACGTTGGTCAAAATAGTTAAAATTCCTCTCTCACCCTTGCCCAAAGTCCAGACCTTGGGAAGGTCAGCCTGAGTGAAAGATTGGTTCCATACAGCAAGAAACTCTTCCAGATCAAAGGCAGAATGAGAAATAGAAAGGACATTCATCTGGTTCATATCATCCACCTAAGAAATATAGACAAATGAATGTCGCCTCTATGGCGAGAAATAATAAGAGGGAAGAGCTCAGGACTGTTAGTCTAGTGCAGTAATTTTCAAATTTTAGCATGCATCAGAATCAACTGAAGGGACTGCTATAGTCAGTTATTATTAAGGTTTTTATTTTGAAATAATCGTAGACTTACAGGAAAGTTGCAAAAATGGTTCCCATATACTCTCCATCTAGTTTTCCTTAATCACAGTATAATTACCAATACCAGAAAACTAACACTGACACAGTAATAATAATAATTTATAGACCTTATTCAAAATTCAGCAGTTTATATGCCTTT
Source organism: Mellivora capensis (assembly GCA_004024625.1). Taxonomy (NCBI): domain Eukaryota; kingdom Metazoa; phylum Chordata; class Mammalia; order Carnivora; family Mustelidae; genus Mellivora; species Mellivora capensis. The sequence continues at coordinate 50,014 of PISX010006588.1, read as the reverse complement.
TTTTCTTTTTCCCTTCCCAGGATATAATTCACCTAGGAGTTAGTTGCTATTTTGCTTAGTATTTCCCAACTCTATGAGAATTGTTAATCTTTCCCTATTTCTCATAACCTTGACCCATCTGAAGAGTACTGATCAGGTGTTTTGCAGAATGTCTGTCACTCTGCAAACAGAAATAATTTTCCTTCCTAACCTACCCTTATGCTTTTTTTTTTTCTTATTCAACTGAACTGGCTAATATCTCAAATACAGCATTGAAAAGCAGCAGAGATAGTGGACATCCTTGATTTGATTCTGACTCTAGTGGAACTGCCTCTATGGTTTTGCCCATTGAATAAAACGCTGGCTTTAGAATGAGCTATACTTACTGTACCATTTTATGAAAAGTAGCCTTTGAGACCTATTTTCTTGGATGTTTTTATCATGGATGAATGTCAAATTTTGTTAAAGGAATTTTCAGCACATACAGAAATAATTAAGTATTGTTCCCTGGGACATATTATGTGATATCAATGGAGTTTCTAATATTAAATCTACATGCCATTACGGGAATACACTGCAGCCAGTAATAGCCTATTATCTTCTTGTGGTGTTGAATTCTGTTTGTTAATAATTTAACCTAGAGTTTTGCATTAGTATCCGTAAGTGGATATTGTGATATTGGTCTTTCTTTCTTTCTATCTTCCTTCCTTTCTTCATATTGTGTCTGTCAGGTTTAGGTATTAATATTAAAGATGCTTCGTAAGAATAACTAGGGAATTTCTTCAGTTTGAATGTTCTGAAACTATATGTAGAACACTGGAATTATCTTTTTTAAAGATTTGGTAAAATTTGAATATGAACATATCTGAATCTGGTGCTTTTTGTAGGGTAGTTCCTTAATACATTTCTCTATGTCTTTCATGGAAGTTAGTTTGGTTGATCTTCATAATAAAATTTCTAATTCTAATGGACTCAAATTTGGCAATCTGTGTTTTCCTAAGAAATTATCTGTTTTATCCAGGTTTTCAGATTTACTTGTAAAGGCATCTGCAGAGTAGTAACTTATGAATTTATTTTTCAATTTCTGTGGTTGTATTTCCATTTCATTTCATATTTTGCATATTGTGATCTCTTTTTTTTTCCTTCCATGTTGGCTGGTGGTTTGTCTATTATGATTTTTCTAAACAGGGATTTTGATTTATTGATTAGGTCCATGTTACTGTTTTTATCTGGTTTCTGTTTTTATCTTTATTTCTTCTATTGTTAATTCTTTCAGTTTATTGTATCTTTGTTTGTTTCTTGATCTGATAATTGAATTCAGTTATATTTATTCCTTTACTTTACTAATGAAAATGTTTAGTGCAATATAGTTTACTCTGATCACTGGTTTAAATGTATTCCAAATTCTTATATGTAACATTTTCATTTTCATTATTTTTTTAAAAATCTGTAATTTCAGTTTGTATTATCTAACTGAAGATTTATTTAATAGTTAAAAAAATTTCCAGGTGTAAGGGCTGTTTCGTGTTTTTATTCCTAATTTCTAATTTTGCTGTACTGTAATATTTCTACTATATGAAATTACCCATTTTTTGTTACCTAATATTTGGTTAATTCTTGTGAATGTTTCATGAGTCCTTGAGAAAAAGTTTCTTCCTGTATTTTCAGATTGTAGAGATTGACATATACTCGTAAATTCTACCTTGTTGATTGTGTTGTTTAAGTATCCTGTCTTTATAGTTTTTATTTGCTTGATCTGACTTGTATTGTGAATGATGTACTCAAGTCTTGTATTTTTACTAGGTTTTTATCTATGTCTGTTTGCACCTTCTGTATTTTTTGCTTCATAAAGATGGTTACTGTGTTATTTTGTGGATAATAATTTATCAGTTTTATATTTTCTTTGTGACCTGTCATGTTTAGCATTAAAAAGTGCTCTTACTTATTATTTGTTTGGCTTGACTTCTACTTTGTCTTACATCAGGATCATTACTCATCTCTTTTTCTTTCCATTTGCCTGATATACCTTTGTCTACCACTCATTTTTTCTGTTTATTTTTCTTGTTTTAAATTTGGTTCTTGTGTCCAGGATACACTTGGGGTTTATTTTATGAGACACATTTGTGAGACACATTAAAAATCTCCTTCAGTCAATATGTGTGTTGAGCTTTTTTTTAAAAATTGATATGTCTAATATGTTTGGTGTTAGTATTTTTAAATTATGTGTATTTCCCTATATTTCTGTATTTTTTTTCGCCTCTGCAATATTTGTGTCCTTTGTCCTATGATTTAAAAAGTTGGTATTTAGTGGTTCCTGTGTGGCTCAGTCGGTGAAATGTCTGATGCTTGATCTCAGCTCAGGTCATGAATTTAGGGCTGTGAGATGGAGCCCCACATTGGCCTCTGTGCTCAGTGTGAAGTCTGCTTGAAACTCTCTTTCCCTCTCCTTCTGCCCCTCCCCCTGCTCCTACTCTCTCTTTCTCAAATAAATAAATTTAGCCTCCCTTGCAGACATTTAGCAACATCTGGAGACGTTTTTGATTATGGGAGTGGGCAGAGGATGGTGTTGCTTCTGGCATCTAGTGAATAGAGGCTGGAGATGCTGCTAAATATCCTACAGCTTACGGGAGACTTCCCCAAACAATTATATGGCCTAAAATGTCAATAGGCCAAAGTTGAGAAACTCTGGCCAACAGTCTATTTTAAAGTGCTTACCATAAGACCTCTCACCGAAGTTTTATCCTCATATCCTTGTGTCGTGTGGGTGGCTCAATCGATGGAGTGTCTGACCATTCGTTTTGGCTCAGGTCCTGGGATGGAGCCCAGAGTTGGGCTCTTCATGCAGTGGGGAGTCTGCTTGAGGATTCCCTCTCTGCCTCTTCCTCTGCTCCTCTCCCTGCTTGTGTGCTCTCTCTCTAAAATAAATAAATCAATCTTTAAAAAGAAAAGTCACATCCTTAACTGGTAAAGCTTATTCTTTGCACATACTTCAAGAAGGGTACCTGTGTGCAGAATTCAAGTTCTCTTATGTTGAAAACTGTTTCATGTCCTCAAATGCCTGCTCGAGTGTATTTAGTTCTTTTTGGAATGTCATTTTGCAGTTTTCTTCTGTTTCGTGGTTGGGTTTTTTTGGGGGGTGGGTATTTGTCTTCTGAAAGTGATGTGTACTGACCTTTTGCAATACTGCTGTATAGATCTGTTAATTTTCTTCTCGATTAATTTTTTTGTGGTATTGAGTGTTTTATAAGAATCCTGGTTCAACCACAACTCTTCTGTCAGATTCTCCGGTGGAGTTTTGTTTGGTGGTAAAGGAGGGGTTGTGAGAGATGTGTGTATGTGTGTGTTTCCTTTTTTGGTTAAGATGTTTCTCCAACAGAGCTTATTTAGTGCTTAAACCAGGTGATGTGGTAATGTTTGCCTTAGTCCACTACACACTTTCATCAGGCTTGTCCTTCCTCATTTAAATGACCTCCCTTTCCTCACATTTATGTAATCTTTCTCTTTGAAAGATTGTAAATACATCAATTTTGGAGACCACTGGTAAGCTTTTTCAGATGATAATTCTAGTTTATATCATTTCTTAGTTCTTGGATTCCTTTGGACCCATTTTTTTAGACTGGACATTGGATACTTTTTATTTTTATTTTTTAAGATTTTATTTATTTATTTGAGAGAGAGAGAGAGAGAAAGAGAGCAAGCATGAGTAGGGGGCAGAGAGAGAGGAAGAAGTGGACTCCCCGCTGAGCAGGGAGCATTGATCCCAGGGGCATGATCCCCAAGATCATGACCTGAGACAAGGCAGATGCTAAACTGACTGAGCCACCCAGGTGCCCCAGACACTTTTTAATAGACTGTTTCACTCTTTAGTCCTTTTTATCATGTTTAGCTTCTTTTTGTTTATTAATTTCTCTTGGTTTCCCAACCAGAAACTCAGACTGTGAAGACAATATACATAAGGCCTCAGAATTTTTTTTTTTAATTTATTTGACAGACAGAGATTACAAGTAGTCAGAGAGGCAGGCAGAGAGAGAGGAGGAAGCAGGTTCCCTGCTGAGCAGAGAGCCCAATGTGGGGCTCGATCCCAGGACCCTGAGACCATGACCTGAGCCGAAGGCAGAGGCTTTAACCCACTGAGCCACCCAGGCACCCCAAGGCCTCAGAATTTTTTATCTTGGTAACGCATAGCATGGTGCCAGGAATATAGTAGGTGTTCACTAAGCACGTAGTGCTTGGTAAGTAATGGAAGCCTAATTTTAGTGAGGAAAGGAGAAAAACCTGTGCAGCAAAGCAAAGTCATCAAGTTAATGTGACTCTCCCTCCAGCTGTGTTTGACACATGTCCCAGAGAAGCCAAACAGGGGGAGACATGTTCAGGACAAGCTGTGGGACAACAAGCTAATGAACAGCGGGAGGAAAAGAATTCGTCCACAATGCTCTGTTCGCACCACTTTCTAGTGTAATCCTTACTGGAAAACAGAAAGATGAGAGAGAGACTTGCTCTTTGGCCCAAAGATAAGCCAACAAGTCCAGCTTGCCCAGTTCCCTGGTTTGGCATAGCCTGCCTGATCCTAACCTTAATATGTATGGGCAGTATACCTTGTCTGATCATCTGCAAAATGACGGGTATTAATATTGGTCTGGTAGATGGCTGGCAGGATTGAATGCGAGGAAGGTGGCAGAATGGTGGGGCCGACTGCCTGACTCTGCATCTGTGATTTTGGGCCAGTTGCTTAACCTCCTCTGCTTCACGGCTTCATTTGTTATGCAGGGGCATTAATATTATTTACCTCAGAGGGCTTTTGTGAGAACTAAATGGACTGAAACAAGGAGAGCCACTTAGGACAGTGCTTGGCACATAAGAAGACCTCGGTTATGTTTTATTTTTGATTGTGATGGTCTATCTAAAGCACAGCGTCTGACACATGGTAGGAACTCATTGAATGCAGCTATCGTTAACTCAATATTTAGTAACATTTACTAAGATTGTTGTCCGTGACAACAAATCTTTTTTTTTTAAAAAAACATTCATTTGTTTATTTTAGGGAGAGAGAGAGAGAGAGAGGGAGGGAGGAAAGGGGCAGAGGGAGAAGGACAGAATCTCAAGCAGACTCCATGCTGAGTATGGAGCTGGAAGAGGGGCTCAATCCCACAGCCCTGAGATCATGACCTGAGCTGAAACCAAGAGCTGAACACTTACTGAGTGTCCCAACCAGGCACCCCACTGACAACAATTCTTTAGGGAGCAAAATTTCTCCTTCTCTGAAACACTGGAAAGGATAGAGGGGATGGTGATTCTAATAGCCACAGAGCCTTTAACCATGACATTGTTAATTACTCCATTCTCTTGGCCTCTGTTTATTTCAGCTATAAAATGAAGTGTTTAGGAGTTGGTCTCAAGCTTGCTTGCAAAGCTGAGAACTTCCATCCTTTCAAACAGGGGGAACCTGGGTGGCTCAGTTGGTTAAACAGCTGCCTTTGGCTCAGGTTATGGTCCCTGGGTCCTGGGATCGAGCCCCACATCAGACACCCTGCTCGGCAGGGAGCCTGCGGAATAGGCCTGGGTTAGCTCAGGGCTAGATCAGTAATTCTCAAAATGCTGTCTTCAAACCAAAAACAACATCATCATCTGGGAACGTGTTAGAGATGCAAATTATGGGGCTCCACTTCCAACCTCCTGAATCAGAAACACGGGGGATGGGACCCAAAACCTGTAGTTTAGTAAGCCCCCCGCCCCAAGGTGATTCTGATGGTCATTAAATTTTGTGGAACCCTGAACTGGAATACCAGAGAAAACATAAGGAAAAATATGTCCTTGGTGGTTAAGGAGACTCTAAGGAGAAGCAGTGGTTCTCAACCCAGTTCATACATTAGAATCACCTAGGAAAAAGAACACCAAACACCAAAATTTGGCTCCAGCTCTAAAAATTCTGATTTGTTTGGTGGAGATGAGCCCCAGGAATCAGCGTCTGTAAGAACACCCCAGGTGATTTCTACTGAGGCTCACTGCTTGTTAAACAATCTCATTATGCAAACGAATAAAGGGGTGCTCTGAGAAATTAGATTGATCACCAAAGTCATAGAACCAATTTGAACTCCAACTCAGGTGACCTAATGCTTCAGCCAGTCCTAAATCATGTTTATTTTGTTGTTTTATTAATTAATTTCTATAATCTCCCCCTTTTGGCAAAAACACAGAGTCAAAATATTCCAAATATTTAGTTATCTAATATGTTTGCCCAAAGAATGTCCAAATATTTCCATATTAGGGGGTTATTGATGTTTTATTTTTCATTTAATCAGTGGTTGTCCAATTATATCCTTACACACACGCACACACACACACACACACCCCACCCAGAGTTCCAGTTTCCTACATAAACACTTGTATGTGAGCTAGTTCATATAGGATATCAAATGTTCTCTTGTAAGTTAACATTTAACAGATTATAACAATGGAAAGTTGAAAATATCAATCTTCATATTGGCAAATTTCTTTAAAAAAAGATTTTATTTATTTATTTGTAAGAGAGAGAACGCATAGCAGAGTGAGTGGCAGGCAGAGGAAGAAGCAGGCTCCCTGCTGAGCAAGGAGCCCGATGCAGGACTTGATTCTAGGACCCTCGGATCATGACCTGAGCCAAAGGCAGATGTTTAACCGACTGAGCCACCCAGGTGTCCCTCTATCCTGGCAAATTTCTAAGAAGAGTGTCTTATAGGGAAATAAGAGAGAACCTATGATCGGTGATTCCTGGGCATCTACCAGACATATTAATTATTGATGGCTTTTGGAGTTACTATTTAACTAGGATAATTTAAAAAAGTGACTTAATAGCTCCAAATGTACTTTGCACTGAAAGGAACTAGAGGAAGGCAATATTTTATATGGTGGGGATGTTTAACTAGTATAGCCAGTGCTTTACAGAAATTTGCTAAGTGAAATATGGCAAGATATAGCAATATAGCAATCTAGACTGTGCCTTTCAAACTATGTTTATTCCTTAGAGGTGTTTATAGATTCTGCACATGATTTAAACCTCCTTTTTATACTTTATTTTAAGCTGTTTAAAAGTTGAATTAAAAAGAAAATAGGCACATTCAAATGTGTTATATGACATTTAACACACTGAAGATCACCAACGAAATTAGCCTTATTTATTGATCAGCTTTACAAGTATGTGTCATAAAGTTGAATTCAGTTAATATTTGCAAGTGTAAAATATACTAATAAATATGCTTTTACTTGTTTTATTTATTGAGAGTTTGTGTGCATTTCATTAAATACACATGATTCTTCATTTATAAATTTTAGAAATCCTGGATAAGGAAAAGATAAATAGAATTGCTTAAGAAAAACCAAAGCTACTGGCTAACATCTAGATAAAATAGCCAACTGGAAAGAAAATATTTTTAGGTGTCTGAGGCACGCCGACAACTGCTGATTTATTTGGATGGATTACTAGATTAACTTTATGTGCATGTATGTATGTGTCTATGTGTATGTATTATGGGTTTTACAAAATGTATCCAGGATCTCTATCAGAATAAAATTCCATAGATCATGTTCTCTTTTCCTTTTTATAGGTTTTATAAAACCTTTTTTTAAATAAAACCTTTTTTTCTTTTCCTTTTTATAGGTTCCTGCATTGGTGGTATTTCCCTGCCCCCTGCCCATCAGAGTGCTCTATAAATAAAGGACTCCATAGACTTGGTCAGAAAAGAAAAAGATAATCTCCACCCCCTGCAAGAAAGTAAGAAAGAGAGAAAAGAAAGCGATCCCTTTACAAAGTTTCCTCCTTCTCCAGGTATAATCTATATTCATAGATTGGAAGTAGAAATATGATCAGGAATAGTAAATCCATAATGGCAAAATTATGAATATTTAAGAAGTTTTTCTACTCTCTTATCCCTTGTATTGAAAATTTCAACACCTATGATCTCCCACAGACTACAAAGAGCAATAGCCATTGCCAACATGAACCAAGGTTTGGTTTAAGAGGACCAAGTCCCGTGTCAGAGGTAAATTAACTATAGCTGCTTCTCTCACTTCTTGTGTTTGCCACTGGCTCAGCCAGGTCCATATTTTAAGGTCTCTAATTTCATCTTCTTTTAGGCAACCTCTGGGTTTCTAAAATTGTGCCAACAATAAAAGGCCTGCTAAAGGAAAGTGGACTCTAATAGAAAAGCCCTGTTTGGTGCTCTTCTTAGCCCTGAAGGAAAATGGACAAGAGAAATTATCTCGAAGAATAAAAGTGAGGCTGGCCAGATTTCAACAAGAAATCTGTGCTTTTCCTAAGAAGGAGAACATGGTACTGGATATTGCTCTCTATGTTCTACTTTTCACCATGGGAGTTTTAAATGTGATGATCTTTTTGTATATCTTGTAAATTGGAAGTATTGAAGATGGTTGCAATTTTAGCTCAAAGATTAAAAAATTCTGAGGAATGCGTATAGGATCTGATTAAGTTTGAAAATGAGATGCAGGGGTGCCTGGGTGACTCAGTGGGTTGTGCGGCCAACTCTTGGTTTTGGCTCAGGTCATGATCTCAGGGTCCTGCGATGGAGTCCCACATCAGGCTTCATGCTCAGCAGGGAGTCTTCCTCTACTTCTCCCTCTGCCCTCTCTCAAATAAATAAATAAAATCTTTTTTTTTTTCAAATAATATCTTTAAAAAATAAAAGAAAATGAGATGTAGAAAGTGGGTATGGTTTTGGCTTTTCTCTAGTGGAGAAGATTAATATGGCTGTATATAAAGCATTGTATTATGATAAGCAAGGACATTTTTCAAATTGTATGTATAGGAAAGGGTGTGTGTACATACATGTACACATACATGCGGTATGTATACACACACACACACACACATTGAAAAGAGACACAATGTATTAAGTATAAATTTGAGTGGTTACCTGGCTTCCAACACAAACCCCAGGGCTGTTTCCTTGCTTCCTCTCCCTTCTTCAGATAGAACTCTAATTCTCTGGCCATTAATTGATTTAACAATGAGTACATGGATGAAACCAACCCACTAGGTTCCCAATTCCAGTATTTTTCAGGTGAGAACCGGTGGGAAAGAGACACTTTGGCCCTTGGTTAGAGAGCTATGAAAATGTCAGCTCAAAGCTGTCATTTTTATTATTTATATTGCCACTGAGGACATTCACACTTGTTTTCTCCTTGGAATTCTCTTCCCTTGATTTTTCCATGGCTGGCTGCTGCTATTCATTTATTTCTCAGTTCAAATACCATCTCCATAGAGAAGGCTTTTTAAATTTATTTTTATTTACACAAATATAAATTTATTTTTATTTATATGAATATTTGTTAGTCTATTTATACATATATCAAGTTTTCTGCCTCACTGCCCAACCTCACTTCTGTACCACTTCATTTACTTTATGTAATTCTATCTCATTTTCTTCATTGCTTTTATCATTACTTCAAAATATGGACTTGTGTCACTCTAAGCTTCTGTCCTCTCTTTGTATGTCTGTCCCCTCAGACTTTGAGCTGTGATGATACCACTCTCATGGATCAACATATATGACTCCATCTCTAATTACTATTTCAGTTTCATCTCCATCTTCTACTGCCATAATTTCATAGTTTAAATTCCTAAGATATTTTTTTCCTTCCCTCTGCCCCCCAAAGCCATGTCAGATGGAAGTAATCAGTTTATGTGTAATACAATCTAGGGTCAGGTGCACACTTCTACATTATGGAGGATAATCCTTTAATCTTGCTTCATTTTCTCAAGTGGCTATTTTGCACCAGAAAAGTGCTTTCAATGTGTGGTTCTTAAACAGCATTTAATATCAACTAGACATTTGTAAAAAAATATACATTCGCAGGCCCCACCCCAGGCCTATTGAACCAGAAACTCTAGAAGTGCTTTAGTAATCCATATTTCAATCCATGTTTTTATAAATTGTCTAGGACTTCTAGGTAGCTGGAAGAAATGGTGGCTGCCTTCCTTAACATCCCCTAATATTTCCTCCAGAAAACAATACAGAATAATAAAAAGGGAAAGATAAGTTGACACCAAAACAATGCCCTTGGCATAACTTAAAAACAGAAGATGCCCAAACTTCAAAATAACTATAAAGATAAATGACCAAATTTTAGTGAGCTATTTCTCAGATTCATACCCCAACTCTCCTCCACAGCATGGTTTTTGGCATTCAAAGAGAGGCTAAGAAAAACTGCAGGGAAGACAGAAGATGGAGGACTGTGAAGGAGCCAGGGGTCAATCTCAACACACCACTAAAGAGACTGAGCCTATCTTAAGTCTAAAATTGCTAAAAAAAGAAAAAGAAGAAGGAGGGGGAGGAGAAAAAGAAGAAAAGAAGAAGAAGAAGAAGAAAAAGAAGAAGAAGAAGAAGAAGAAGAAGAAGAAGAAGAAGAAGAAGAAGAAGAAGAAGAAGAAGAAGAAGAAGAAGGAGAAGGAGGAGGAGGAGGAGGGGGAGGAGGAGAAGAAGGAGAAGAAGGAGAAGAAGGAGAAGAAGAAGAAGAATACAAGGAGATCAGAACAGAGACTACAGGGAAAGGACTTACAAGTATGTACAGTTTGAAGGCTCAATCTTCAAATATTTAGATTCTGGGAGAGAGAATAAATGGAAGATTCAATAAAACTTGGAGAAAAAAGGAAGAAAAAAATCACTTCTCGATAATAGGAAAAGAAGCAAAGAGGAAAAATGTGGAGTCCTGAAATTCAAAAGGTAACCACAAACAATAAGAAAATAAATAACCCAATTAAAAAGTGGTCCAAATAGCTTAAGAGACACCTCACCAAAGAAGATATATACATGGCAAATAAGCATATGAACTGATGCTCCACATCATATGTTATGAGTGGAATTAAAATTAAAACAACAATGAAATACTACTATGCACCCATGGGAGTGGTCAAAAATTGGAACGCTGACAACACCAAATAGTTGGTGAGGATGTGAAGCAACAGGAACTCTCATTCACTGCTGGATGGAATGCAAAATGGAACAGACACTTTGGAAGACAATTTGGTTGTTTCCTATAAAACTAAACATGCTCTTACCATACAGTCTAGCAGCTTCACTCTGTGGTAATAACCCAAAGTGGGTGAAAACTTATGTCTACACAAAAACCTACACACACAATGTTTATGACAGCTTTATCCATAATTGCCCAAACCTGGAAGCAACAAAGATGTCCTTCAAATAAACAAAGTTTGGCATATCTGGACAATGGGATGTTATTCTGCACTAAGAAGAAATGAACTATCAAGGCATGAAGAGACATGGAGGAATCTTAAAGACATATTACTAAATGAAAGAAATCAAACTAAAAAGGCAACATCCTGTATAATTCTAATGATGTGACATTCTGAAGAAGGCAAAACTATGGAGAGAGTAAAATCAGTGGAACGCAAAGGATTTCAGGTAATGAAAATATTCTGTATGATGTTATAATGATGGATTTGTTATAATACATTTGTCCAAACCTATAGACTGTACAATACCAAGAATGAAACCTAACATAAACCATGATATTTGGGTGATTATAATGTGTCAATGTAGATTCATCCTTAGTAAAAAACAAAAACAAAAACAAACAAACAAAACAAAAAAACCCACCACCAACAAAAGACACACAAGAAAAACAAGTACTTCTCTGGTGAGTGATGTTGGTAATGGAGGAGGCTATGCAGGTATGGGGTCAAAAGGTATATGAGAAATCTTTATATCTCCCTCTTAGTTTTATTGTAAACCTAAAACTTCTCTAAAAAATAAAGTCTTAAAAAAAAAGCACATGTGCACATACACACACACATACACACACATATCTCCTACAGTCCCTCCATTACCTCCAAACAAAGATCCACTAAAATATCTTTCAGAAGAGGACTTGTTAAACTAGGACTCTTGTAAAACACAGAATACCACAAAAAATCACTTTGTTTAGACACTGAATAGGCTTTGTTGAAGGAAGATATAAGGAAAAAAAAATCAACAAAATAGGGTATGGCCCCATACCTTACTGCTATTCTGTGTAGAGTTGCACTTGATGTTTTCACAACAAAAGCTTAGGAGGGATCCCACAAGCAGGAGAAAAACACTGCACTTTGTCAGTTGCTCCCTGTTGAGAGACCATTCTTTATGAGACTCTCACATTTCTGCACATTGACCAGCCTTTGCTCAAATTATCTTTTTAAAGATGTTTATATAGTGAACTTCCTTAGAAGATAGAGATGATGTCTTCCTCTGGAGCAAAATGCAGGTTTATTAAAGCTGTGGAAGGTAAATAGAGTGTTTCCCTCCAGAACAAGGGTAAACATTTGTATGTCCATTATAGAGGATCAGGTTCCCAAAGCTCTGGGTTTCTCTCATGGAGTGCAATCCACTGCTTGTGAAGATGTCATATGTCATGTATTACCATGTAGGAATAAAGTGTAGGTAACTAGAACCACTGCTATTACTCTTAGTGCTATTGCTGTGAGCAAGAATCTGTCCTTTGTTTCTGATTTAGTGGTTTCATTTCTTCTGCTAGCATCCACCAAAATGCAGCAGGTTAACTTGTTAGCTAGTAAGTAAGGTAACATTTCAGACATTTAACAGTTATGGAGACATGCATCTATGCAATCATGACATTTAGGACCACTATAGTCAGAATCTAAGCAATTTGTTAGAACTTTGGCTGATTCTCTTGATAGGAAAGAACATGTAATGCTTGTGAAGGAAAGAAGGTAACAGCAAGATCATCTTATGGCTCAGTCCCTCCTGCATGCAGCCTTTTATGCAAACATTAGATCTATTTGAAGAGGACTATAAAAAGTCTCAGAGTTCTTTGCAGTAAGACTTGGCAGCTATAAGGGTGTTCAGCTCCTTGGGGAGTTTTCCCTGAGAGAGACAAAATCCTGTGGAAAACCATAGATAAAGCAGTGAATAATACTTGGGCTCTTGCCCCCCAAAAGTTTCAATGTTGACGAAGGTGACTCACTGGAGAATGAGAAACTGTTTCAGAGGAATTCAAATATATTCTGGTGATCAGTACCATTGTCCTAGAATACTCTCTTATTCCTTGTATTGAAATCAGGCAAGAATTTACAAGATGTCACCATGACAATGAAGAAGCAAATGCTTGGGATTAAGATGGACTCCTTAAAAAAAGGTGTTACTGTGGCATAAGAATAGGCCATAGTCCATTAATCAATGGAATAAAATAATCTAGAAATAAACCCTTACATTTATGGTCAATTGATTTTCAATGTGGATAACAAGACAATTCAATTTTAAAAAGTGCTGGGAGAACTGGTATACATGTGTAAAAGGATGGAATTGGACCCTTAAATATAAACAAAATAACTTAAAATGGGTCATAAACCTAAATGTACAAGCTAGAACTTTGAAACTCTTAGAAGAAATTATAGTAGTAAATCTTCATGACCTTGGATTAGGCAAAGATTTCTTTGATAAGACATCACAAGAAAAAGGAAAAAAAAAAGATTAATTGAATTTCATCAAAATTAAAATCTTTTGTGCTTCAAAGGACATCTTCAAGAAAATAAGGAAACCCACAGAATTGGACAAAATACTTGCAAATCATTTATCAATAAAGGATTTGGATCTAGACCATATAGAAAATGTCTATGGCTCAATAATAAAACTATAAGTACTCCAATTAACAATGAGCAAAGGACATAAATGGACATTTCTTCAAAGAAGATACATAAGCATAAATAAGCACATACAATGACAATATCATTAATCACTTGAAAAATGCAAATCAAAACCACAATGAGATGGGATATCACACACATTAGGATGGCTATAATCAAAGAGACAGATAATAACAAGGATTGGTGAAGAGGTAGAGAAATTAGAATCCTTATAAGTCAGTGGTGGGGTGGTAAAACCATTGATTGGGTAAAGAGTTTGGCACCTCCTTCATGAGTTAAACATTAAGTTTCCATATAACTCAACACTTCCACACCTAGCCATAAACTCAAGAACATTGAAAATATATGTCTACACAAAAACTAGTTCATGAATGTTAATAGTGACCTTATTCATAATAGCTAAAAAAAGTAGGAAAAAACCTCAAATGTCCAACAACTAATGAATGTATACATAAGACATGGTATTCATATGATGAAACATTTGGTCATAAAAAGGAATGAAGTATTGACATGTCACATGACACAGCTAAATCTTGCCAAGGGATAGAAGGAATGGGGAATTGCTAACGAGTACACAGTCTCCCTTTGGGATGATGGAAATATTTTGGAATTAGGTAGCAGTGATAGATGCACAATATTGTGAATATACTAAAAACCACTAAATTGTAGTATACTTTTTAAAATGGTGAATTTTATGTTGTGTGAATTATACCTCAATACTAAAATACTGCCCCCCCCCAAAATACATGGCTGAAACTTGAAATCATTATGGTAAATGAAAGAACCCAGACACAGAAGGCCACATATTATATTATTTTGTTTACAGGTTCCCTTGTATTCTGAAAGTTTGCTTTATGCCATATCACTTTTGTAAAAGACCTATCTTAGATTCAGTTTTTGCTAACTGAAAGAAATCTGAAGAGGATTTTTGTTTTCATGAAATGGCAATTGCTTCTTTGCTTTAGGCCATTTTGTCTTATGAAGGTTTCATAGGAACATTCTACTTTTGGATAGCAGGTGAAGCCTGCATAGGAAATGTCCAGAATAGGCAAGTCCATAAAGACAGAAAGTAGATTAGTGGTTGCCAGGTGCTGGGAGTGGGGGTGGTGTGGTGGTAAATGGGTAGTGACTGCTAATGTGTCTGAGGATTCTTTTGGAGGTGAAGAAAATGTTATAAAACTGAATGTGGTGATGGTTGCACAACTCTATGAAATATATGAAAAATTATTGAGTTTCATACTTTATAAAGGTAAACTTTATGGCATGTGAATTATACATCGATAAAACTGTCATAAAAAGAACAAAAATTTTATCTGCTTAAGAAGTAGAAAGTGATGCAGTACCCATAAATAAGGAAATTGTTTAATAAATCTTTATATCTTATTATCTATAAAAAAAAAAGGTGCTACTATGCAAGTCAAGCCCGAGTTCACAAAAAAGGGAAACCCTGAAGTCCTAGGTGGAAGATAATGCTCCAGTGGCTGCTGAGTTAAAGGGTTCCCAAAGTGGAAATAGATGGACTTTGAGTGGATAAAAAATACTGGAATTTCATTTTGTTGAGTCACAAGCTGCCACCATATTACTCAAAACTGAAAGCAAACATACCTTGTTATTAGTGTCACCTAGACTTTCCTCCACTACTCTAAACCCAGCTGCTTTAAGGAGAAGATGATTAGAAATAAGACTGAGGGGTTTTGAAGGGGCAGGGGGGTGGGAGGTTAGGGGAGCCTGGTGGTAGGTTTTAGGGAGGGCACATATTGCATGGAGCACTGGGTGTGGTGCAAAAACAATGAATACTGTTACACTAAAAAGAAATAAAAATAAATTAATGTAAACAAAACAAAACAAAAAAGAAATAAGACTGAGGTCTCTCTGTCCTCAGTGACTACCAAAGGCCAAATATACCAGTCCCTACTAGTCTGAGTATGGTAGGGAACTTCTGGGTGACTTCAACTCCTATGTTTCTGTTGATACAGGCATCCCAAGTCACCGTTCTACCCAATCGTGTGAAGGGACACAGGTCCCTGAATTCAGCTCAGGGGTTTTGGGAAAGATTAGCAAAAAAGGAAAGCTAACATGACTTTGGGGGTGGGGCTTTGAGACAATTCAGTACTGATGTTTCCACATCAGTGAATGCGTTGGAAGAACTGATGTGTTACATGGTTTTACTTCTCAGTCCCATAAATGACAGAGAGGATTTGTCTAATTAGGAATTGTTGCATGTAGAGAGAGACTCGTAACTTTGAAGTCCCTTAACTCTAAAGACTACTTTGAATTACAAGTCTCTGTGACTTACAAATTTACCAATGGGAGCTTCCAGCAACGGGACCCAGCCTCTACCTGGAAGCATTTTGGATTTGTTGAAAAGCAGCTATTAGCTTACTATTGGACTTTTTAAAAAAGATTTTATTTATTTATTTGACACAGAGAGAGATCAAAAGTAGGCAGAGAGGCAGGCAGAGAGAGAGGGGGAAGCAGGCTCCTTGCTGAGCAGAGAGCCCAACTCAAGGCTCAATTTCAGGACCCTGAGATCATGACCTGAGCCGAAGGCAGAGGCTTAACCCACTAAGCCACCCAGGTGCCCCTTACTATTAAACTTTTGTCAAAACCAAACCTTAACTCATAGAGAATTTGATACTCTACAGCCTGATGCTTCTATTTTGGAGTGGAACAATTCATACTTACTGACTGATAAGGTGGGAGGGGGTCCAATGAGATTGTTTTTCAATTGGAAATAGCATACTTAAGAATATAGAGGGTCTGGCTCCACCAGTATCTCAGTTTTTATGCAAAAGTGACAGCCATTCCATTTGGGGGAAATTTCACTCCCAACTCCACTGCCTATAGCAAAGTCATTGGCTCAGTGGGACTCTAGATTTCCAGGGGTTCTCCTAAATGACTGGGGCTGGTTAACAGATGGCTTGGCTAAGCTGGTGTCCACTGTGCTGCTGTACCAGCTGCATAACAGTGAAAATGGATGTGGTTGTTCACTCTAAACTCTTCCACTCCAGTGGACAGGACACGGGGGTGTTCTCATAGCTTTGGCCAATAACTGCCTTTATGAACTTGTTATATTTTTACTGATTCTTGAACTATTGCTGGTAGTCTGGCTGTTTGGTCTGCCACTTGGAAAACCAGAAGCAGACAGATTAGAGACACCCTTAGGGGTAAATTAAAAGCACCCTTTGGAGCAGATTAAAGGCACTTTTGGGATTGCTGATTGAACCATCTGTGTCACTCACAAGGATGCTCGCGGGAAGGGCCTGTTCTCTGATAAGACCAACTGCTTATGAAGTCTGAACTACACAAATCACCAAATGTGCCTGGGTCTACCATCATACCATACACAGAAACACTCCTACCGTTGTAGACTGGGTGAGAAAGACTTTATGTTGCTGATTCAGGTAAGTGTGTGGCCGTGTCAGTCCATTCAGCTGATCTAGGTCTCACCATGTGGCCTTTGAAACTAATTGCTCCATGTTTTCAGCTTTTCAGATAATTTTCAGACTAAAAATGTGATGCTGTAGTGTACATTTTATTGCAATAACCACTCAACAAAGATTAATAAGAAAGATATTTGATGGACGGTGTACATTCCTTGTCATACATCATTGTTTGCTATTATTGAGCTTGGAATGACCTCCTTTAAGCTTGACTCAAAAAGATTTCTGGGGGCACCTGGGTGGCTCAGTGGGTTAAGCCTCTGCCTTCAGCTCAGGTCATGATCTCAGGTTCCTGGGATCGAGCCCCACATTAGGCTCTCTGCTCAGTGGGGAGCCTGCTTCCCTCTCTCTCTCTCTCCCTGCCTCTCTGCCTACTTGGTATCTCTGTCTGTCAAATAAATAAATAAAATCTTTAAAAAAAAAAGATTTCTGACTCTACCTCCTTTAGTTGCTGTATATACTAGTAAGGCAGTTTGGTCCCTCATGAGTTCTCCCTAGAGATCTCCCTAGAGATCATTTTCTCTCAGCTACTTTATGGGTAAATGATCAGTATGAATAAAATAGGAAAAAATGTAGACATATTTTGAAAATTTGGGATTCTTCCCTGACTATTCTTGGGAATGATGCTTTTTTCTTTCCCCAACGAAAATCCCAGGTCAACCTAGTTGGCATACCTCCTGAATGACAGCCTGACCAAGAGGGAACCTAGGAGACTGAAATTTAATTCTGGTTTGGCTTTTGGATTCTTCGTTTGGTTGAGAGGGTCCAAGAGCTTAAAGGTAATAAACACTTGGTTGAGTACATTGCTTGCAGAATTCCCACATGGAGGCCCTCTGGGCCAAAATCTGGGGATATAATGGGTCTATGTAAGATTTGTAAACATTTACTTTTCCCACTTGCACTTGGCCCTTCTGAACAAAAATTCTGAGTGGATGTGGGTAACAGGTCACGCTATTGTGGCAGTGGAATGAAAACAACAATCTTGGTACCTGGGAGGGTACAATTTAGACCCTGAGAGATATTGGAGGGAGGAACGAATATTAATGATCTCTGTCTTCCAGAGTTGTCTCTGTAACTTTCTTCACAAAGGTCACCCTATTGCAGTGTTCCCAAACTATTGCAAATGCCTTAAATTTAATTGAATGTTGGGTCTGCCATTCCTTATGAGATAGTCCTGACCACAATTTGATCACATTTTCTCTTAAACTTGCTGACAAGTCTATCAGGGACCCATAATAGCAGGGGATGTCCCCAGTTTCTACCTGTCATCACTTTCTGATGTCTTCTCCACTGTTTCCAGTCATTAATTGTGGTGTGGATAAACATGAGAGACTGAAAGACTGACTTTTGGGTGTCTCTCCAAAAAATACTTATTTAAAGTAAACTGGAAAACCCAAGATCTGCCATCTGAATGGGAGGCTATCCTGGAGGTATTGTCAACCTTTGCAGTCAGACTGATGTAGACTCCACTTGGCAGACCCTAATAATTGTGAACTCTTTTAGGTGGTACTATTTGTGCCTTCAAGACTGTAATTTTTTTGTAAGGAAGTCAGACATTCAGTAACTTGTCTCTCTCCAAAAATATGGTGACTGGTATCTTATTTGTGATCATGAGAGACCTTTGAGTATTGAAGGAAACACCAAAAATAGATCATATATCTTTTAGATCTATCTAAAGTAAAGCTACCCTTAGATATCAGAAGGAAATTCTTGGAGGGATAACTGGATCATTATTTATGCTCATCTTGTAGACAGTTATCTTTATAATGGACAGTTACCCATATGATAGGTGTCATTTAATTAGGGGAAAAAAGTGGTAAGAAATTTGTCTCAATGACACAAACTTTACCCTAGAAAGCATTCAGTTTACCTCCAATTCACTGGTAAGAACAGTTATGGATTATGAGATTATTCTAGGCTTCCTTCTAATGGGTCAAGGCACAGAGTCTGGGAACATGCCAAATACATCCTGCTGTACAAGAATTAATGTCTCAGGTCAGGTGGGAAAGTCAACACAGAAACGTAAAGAGAAAGTCACTTGATTTTCTAAAATAAACCATGATGGTCCATGTGTTTTTGTTCAGCTGGCTGGATCTAGGATCCTAGGAGGTATGGTTGAGGTTGCGACTTCAGGCTGGCTTCATCCTGCTGCTTGGAGTCTTGCCGTTAGTAACCTTTATTGAATACTTTATGAGACAAACTGAATGGATTTGGTCCCAGCCTCTACTGATCAGATTATTCAGAGTAGGCACTGGAATGAGAAACTCATGGGAAAATTCCCTAGAAACAGGGATGACATAGGAATGAGAGGTAGATGTTGGTAAGATAATTCTCTAGGAGTCTCTTGTATTTCTGTGTATCTTGGGAAGAAAGGCATTGACTGGCTTTCACTCTAGACTTGCATAGCAAACATCCTTGGATGGTAGAGATCATTTTTCCCTCCACAGTAATTTACTTATGGTCTTGGGAGACAGAGATGTTTCTTTCTGGAGCAAAAAAGCAGGCATGATTTCTGACCATAATAAAAGATTCTAGTTCCCTAAGCTCAGAGTCCCTTTTTTGTAATAGCACCTACTGCATGTGATGGTTTCACTTGGATCTTTCTCTGTCACTGTCTCAGAGAGCCAGCATAAAAGCTAGCACTCTGGTGCTTGGTGTTGTGAGTAACAAATGTCCTTTGTCTCTGACATGGGAATTTATATGTTTTTAACTTGTTAGTTTGCAAGTAGAGTAAAATTTCACAGAGGAGTTTCATGTCAGAACTAGAAATAGTGCTGATCATACTAAAGATACTGAGATCTTCACAGGTATCTCTCTTGCTGAGGTAGAAGGAAGAAGAATTTTGGGGGCAACATAGAGCAAACCCACAGAACAAATAGAAAGTCCATTGTCTACATTGGACTATCACCTTAGGCGACAATGTGATCATTCATGAAGATCAGTATGCCAGAAAAAATATGATGAAAGCAGCTTGTTAAGGTACATTAACCTGTTAGTATTTTGCAAAATGGACCATGAATCAATGAAATAAATTAAATTCAAGCAACATATTGAACACACTGAACACCTACTATATAAAGCCACTATGCTTTCTGCTTTCTACAAAGTTCTACAACTGATGCAGAGGCGAATGAGATGAGCAATAAGAGACAGTTTATAATTTGGTTGGGAAAAATTTTGTATAAAATCATAGTACAAACTTGAACAAAGTAAATTAAATATACTGTATAAATAAAGAGATGAAAGTCAAAAAGGACTTAAAATTTTGGAGGAAGAAATTGGGTGACTTTGCTTTAGTTTTAGCTTTGCTTTGTTTAGAGCTCCATATGTGAGAGCTCCACACCCTTCGTTGGCCTACATGTTCCCAATGAAAAGTTAATGAACAATCCTGTTTCTGAAGAAGGTCGGAGCAGGGACCTGAGAAAGATTCATTACAGAATCTGCTCAAACCTGTGAAGCCTTCATGGCACTCACCCGGGTTTACTCAACTTAAGTCTCAGAGTTGGGGGTCACTCATCAGTCACTGAACAGAAATATCATTAGAATTGAGGAGAGAGCACAGAGTTGAGGAATGAGGAAGTATATGAAGAAAAAATATTCTTAATCTTACTTAGGGTTCTGCTTCTGTGCTTAAGTTTATAGATAGGGAGAATACATAACCTAGATTCCTACTTCTAGCTCCAAGATTGCTCACAGCAGTACAAAGACATCTCAGAGTATGCCCTTCAGTGGCACACACCATGATGGCTTTTCTCCTCAAGCACCTGCACATGTGGGATGTACAAAGTAAGCCTATGATAAACTGATCTTTATTAAAGTTTATATTTTTGAATAAAGAACTTGAAGAGGTAGCTTTATCTGCTAGGAAAACTTTTTTATGGGTGAATTTAAAAAATTTAATTTAATTTAATTTTTTTTCAGTGTTCCAAAATTCATTGTTTATGCACCACACCCAGTGCTTATAGTCTTTCTCTAGCAATACAGTCCTTTGGGATCACTTACAGGGTGGTTGTGAGGATTAACCAGATCTAATATATGTGGAAAACACTTGGTAAACCGTAAAATGGTAGGTGAATTTTAGAATTATAGATTTAGATTTAGATATATAGATATATCTAATATATATATATCTATATCTATATCTAATATAGATATAGATAGATATATAGATATATAGATATAGATTTAGAATTATATATTCATCCAAAGCTTTGCTTCAGAAAGAAGTTAAGGACTATTTTTTATATTTCTATGAATAGCTGGTTGTCTATCTTTTGGCTAGAAGCCAAGCAACTCAGATACCTTCAAACTTTTATTCTGACTCTACTATCTCCCCCAGAGTTCTTGTTCTGGGAAAACTCTTTCCTTCATAGGACAGATTTGCCTTTGGGAAGAATAAAAGAAAAAATATACATAGTATATATAGTTTATATAACTACTTTCCCCTCCTCATTATACATTTCCATCTCAGGATATTTATAAAGGAAAGGCAGCTGGAAAAAAATGAAAATTACCCTCTGAGAAAGTGATTATTGATAATACTGTACATCATATCATTTTTCTAAAGATCATACACATTGAGAGCCTATTTTTAAGTTGTTTTCACTTAATGCTTTATGAACATTTTCTCATGTTTGTAATATTCTTCAGAGTTGTAGTTTTTAAATTATAAATGTTTCATCATGTTCCATTTGGAGATAGTACCATTAATTTATTTAATTATTGTTTTTTGTTTAGATGATGTAAAAATTTTCATTTAATGAATTAAACATATACCTACCACATTATCAATAAGCCATTCCACTGCTCAGGTATTTATTTACCCAAGAGAAATGAAACATCTGTTCATACAAAGAGTTATATATGAGTATTTTGTAATACCTCAACCTGAAAGTGACCCAAATGTCTACCCATAGGTGAATGAATAAATAAAATGTGGTGGTACCTACATATGATGCAACACTACTTAGCAATAAAAAAGAACGGACTAATGGAAAAAAGACAGTCTATTCAACAAATGGTGCTGGAAAAATTGGACAGCCACATGCAGAAGAATGAAACTGGACCATTTTCTTACACCACACATACAAATAAGACTCAAAATGGTTGAAAGACCTCAATGTGAGGAATCCATCAAAATCCTTGACAAGAACACAGGCAGCAACCTCTTTGACCTCAGCCACAGCAACTTCTTTCTGGGAACATCGCCAAAGGCAAGGGAAGTAAGGGCAAAATGAACTATTGGGACTTGATCAAATTCAAAAACTTTTGCACAGTAAAGGAAACAGTCAACAAAACCCAAAGACAACCGACAGAATGGGAGAAGATATTTGCAAATGACCTATCAGATAAAGGGCTAGTATCCAAAATCCATAAGGAACTTATCAAACTCAACACCCAAAGAAAAAACAATCCAATGAAGAAATGGGCAGAAGACACGAACAGACATTTCTGCAAAGAAGACATCCAAGTGGCCAATAGACCCATGAAAATGTGTTCAACCTCATTTGGCATCAGGGAGATACAAATCAAAACCACATTGAGATACCACCTCAGACCAGTCAGAATGGCTAAAATTAACCATTCAGGAAAGGACAGGTGTTGGCAAGGATATGGAGAAAGGGGAACCCTCCTACACTGTTGGTGGGAATGCAAGCTAGTGCAGCTACTCTGGAAAACAGTATGGAGGTGCCTCAAAGAGTTGAAAATAGAGCTACCCTATGATCCAGTAATCACACTACTGGGTATTTACCCTCAAGATACAAAGGTAGTGATCCAAAGGGGCACCTGCACCCCAATGTTTATAGCAGCAGTATCCACCAGCTGAACTATGGAAAGAGTCTACATGTCCATCAACAGAGGAATGAATAAAGAAGATGTGCAGTGTATATACAATGGAATTCTATGCAGCCATCAAAAAATTGAAATCTTTCCATTTGCAGTGATGTGGATGGAACTAGAGGGTATTACGTTCCGCGAAATAAGTCAATCAGATAAAGACAATTATCATATAATCTCTCTGATATGAGGAATTTGAGAGGCAGGGCAGGGGGTCATGGGGGGTAGGGAGGGAAAAAATGAAACAAGATGGGACCAGGGAGGGAGACAAACCATCAGAAACTTTTAATCTCAGGAAACAAACTGAGGGTTGCTGTGGGGGAGGGGGTGGGAGGAATGGGGTGGCTGGGTGATGGACAATGGGGAGGGTATGTGCTATGGTGAGTGCTGTGAATTGTGTAAGGCTGATGATTCACAGACATGTACTCCTGAAACAAATAATACATTATATGTTAATTTAAAAAAAAGAATGGATACTGGCACATGCAGCGACATGGATGAATCTCAGAATCATTTTGCAGACCAAAAGAATCCAGACAAAAAATAATGTGCTTGGGACCCCTGGGTGGTTCAGTTGGTTGGACGACTGCCTTCGGCTCAGGTCATGATCCTGGAGTTCCGGGATCGAGTCCCGCATCGGGCTCCCAGCTCCACGGGGAGTCTGCTTCTCTCTCTGACCTTCTCCTTGCTCATGCTCTCTCTCACTGCCTCTCTCTCAAATAAATAAATAAAAAAAATCTTTAAAAAAAAATAATGTGCTTATCATTCCATTTACATATAATTTCATAGAATACAAATACATACAATTTCATAGAATACAAAATATCACTCTATAGTGATAGCAGTTGCCTGAGGACAAGAGTGAGAGAGGATTGGATGAGAAAGCATGAGGGGATGGAAATGTCCAGTATCTTGATTTTTCCTGATTGTTTCATGGGCAGAAACATGAACCAAAACTCATTGGGTTGTATAATTTAATTATATATTGTTTAGCATACATAAATAATACTTCAATAAAGTAATTTAAAAATTGCAGTTTGGTTTGAAAATAATATGTTGATATATGATGACCCACTGTGTCATAAAAATATTTTTTTTTACAAAACTCTGTTGTTTTTTAAAACATATTTCTAGGCTCTATTTTCCTGGAAAGAATGGTATGAAATTTTAGGGCTTTGGGCACATATTGTACAACTTCCCTTGAAATAGATCTTAATATGTGGAGTCCCACTAGTAGTGGAAATAGAGGTTCATTTTCTGAGAACTGGGGAGCTACTTATATCTGCACTTTTTTTTAATACCCGTATGAGTTAAACTCACTTTGTAGCTTATGTGCAGTTCATTTCTAGGTTAATTATCAGAACAGAACCAATTCCTTCTCAAATTGAACAGTGTCTATTTCCAAGAATGAGTGCTTATGAAACAGAAGAGAAGAGATTCTTTGGCAGGACTGTTCCTCACTACTGGTCAGAACCCTACCAAAAAGCAGTTTCTCTGAGTTATTTAGATTGTTTACTCAAACTGCCTGGTCTTCTGGGTAGATCAGGGACCTGAACATATCCACGTAGCCATGGAGATCAGGATGGGAATTCCATGTGCCCTCAGTCAGGTAAAGAGGTTGAGAAGAAGGACATAGGTGAAGGACCCAGAAGATCCCCAGGGCACATGAAATCTCACTTCGCCCTCTCCATTGATGACTTCACTAACATCTTAATGCATGAGGACCACTGAAATACAGGACTCCGTGGCTCTTTCTTCCTTCCTTTCTTTCTCTCTCTCTCCTTCCTTTCTTTCTTTTTCTTCCCTTTTTTCTTTCTTTCAGATTTTATTTATTTATTTATTTATTTATTTATTTATTTATTTATGAGGGAGAGAGAGAGAGAATGACCCAGAGGGGGTTGTGTGTGAAGGGCCAAGGCAGAGGGAGAAGCAGACTCCCTGCTGGTCAGGGAGCCCAACGCTGGACTCCAACCCAGGACCCTGAGATCATGACCTGAGCCAAAAGCAGATGCTTAACTGATTCAGCCACCCAGTGTCCCACAGTACTTTTTCTTTATTCCTGCGAAAAATATCTGTAACAAATATCAGTCTGTGTGATTTAGTGGAAGGACCAGGTTTTGGAGCTGGCTTCAAATATGTGACTTAGGACAAGTTATTCATTTCTCAGAGTCAGATTTGGCAGTGAAATTTATCTCGCAAGATTGTTTTGAGGAAAAATGAGAAAACATATACAAAAATTTACAATGCCTAGTGCAATGTTAGATATTAGGTTTCTTCCCAATTAAAAATGTTAGATATTGGCTTTCTTCCCAATTAAAAATTAAAAATTAAAAATAAGTCTAATCTTCCCCTATAGATTGTCACTTCATTTTATATACTATCTAATCTGTTGTCGGAAGGAAAACATGACAACGATGAAAATGTTTTGTAAACTGTAGGATGCCATACACATCTGAGATGCCAGTTATCTTTGCTTTTAAATCCTTTAACACCCAGATCAAAGTTAGCTCCTCTTAAACAACCACAAAGTCTATAGCGGTTGATTAATAGAGTAAAGAGACCTGGTACTCAGACATTTCCACAGATGCCAGGATGCTAAACCACTATTTTTTTAATATGTAGAAGAAAAGCCCAGGGCTGACTCTGTCCGTTGGGTAATTACCTTGAGGATGCCAGTGTCTGCTGTCGGCAGCAGTTTTGAGTCATTGTGAAGCACCTGGAATGGAGCCAGGCAATTTTACTTAAGGAAGGTGGGTTGTTGATAAAATACACTCACAAAAGCATTAATGGTCATGGTTTCTAACAAAGGAGAGACTTCAAGAAAACTAGGTTGGAAAAAAAGCATTTTCTTACCCTTAATAACGAGGTCTATGTTGATCGCCACTGTGAATTTGGAACAGCTGACCTGCTGTTAACAAAATGCTTACATGGACTGCAAAGCTGGAAGAAAACCAGAGAGCCTGTGTCCTAAGGGGCAACGAGTATGCCGACACGCTCTCTCCAAACCTTATGACAGCTTGGGAAATCTCTGAAGTTACCTTGTATTTTTGGAAAGTGGCAAGCCAGGAAAAAAAAAATCCTGGGAAACCATCCAAGTTTTAAAAACATCTTTTCTCTTCTTGGCTCTCCTGGTATTATTTCAACTTTTTGCAAAGAAAGACAATCAATAGTTATTTTTAGATATTTAACACACCATGAGACTGGTAATTAACCAAGGCAATGTTTCTGAAAATAGTTTGCTTCTATATATGAAGGTAATATTTGCATGAGGGTTTTCCTCTCCTATGGCAAATGTTTGTTAAGCTCATTGCAGACTTTCATCCCTGCCAGTCATGTACAGAGGTCATGAAAATCTGTCTTGCTGTAAATTGTTTCTCTACCTTTTATCCAACCCAATATAACAGAATGAGAGGGAAGGGATCAAAAAATCTGAGCAGGTGGAGTGGCTAAGAGAAGGTGTCTGGAAGCCCCAGGTCATTATCTTCTTCATTTGGAATAAGAAGGTAAGAGATGAAGTAAAACATAAAAGATTGAGAAATATGCAGAGGAAAAAAGAGGTAATAGCTGGTAAACTATTCTGATGGCAGGTGAAAGAAAAAGAAGATAATGTTACAGGCCATTACATTTCAGAACAATACAAAAGAGGGAGCTCTCAAGCAAGAAAATCATGTTTATTTTAATCTAAACAAGCATGTAAGAAATAACAAAGATGGTTATCCCATCTTTAATAGGCAGCAAGCTGATTCCTTGTTTCCATCTTCTTTGAAGATACAATCTTTTAAAATAATGTATGCGTATGTGTGTGTGTGTGTTTATTTTTTCCATCAAGAGTGGGAGGTAGTCTCTCCATAGGTCAGCACGTTCTCTGCCAGAGCCATACCATTTTCTTATAATTGTAAGATCTGCTTCAGAAGTGTGACGTCCA
The DNA here is from genome assembly GCA_004024625.1 of Mellivora capensis. Taxonomy (NCBI): domain Eukaryota; kingdom Metazoa; phylum Chordata; class Mammalia; order Carnivora; family Mustelidae; genus Mellivora; species Mellivora capensis. The sequence continues at coordinate 23,178 of PISX010006588.1, read as the reverse complement.
GGGGAGAGAGATGCCAGGACATTAGCACATTGTGAACATCTGACCTCTGATGTGGGGAAATGATGAAAAATTAGTGGGTGCAGATGTGCTCATCCTGCGGCAGACAGATGTTCTCTTTACACACCATTTAGAATCCCCTGGTGTGTTTGACTACAGGATGATGAATACAAGAGCTGTATGATGTGGGGATCAGCAAAAGTGCTGGGAAAACCAAAGTTTATGCTAGAGGATGGCCAAAGTGTCCTCCGACAATGGGCACTGTCATAGAGAGCAGGCTGTCAGGAGGGAGGTGGCTTCACCTGGGGTAGAGGTCACATTCGTCGAATGGTGCGACTCATACTCTGGTCTCAGTAGAGGATAAAGTAGGGATATACCGCTCTTGATCCAAACTCAGCATGCGAAGCTCAGCGATTTACAGATGGGTTCAAATCTCTTCGTCATCCAAGGGTACGATCATATCCAGGACCATCGGTAACAGAATTATCCCCTAGGCTTCATTGATCTGTGTGCCTCCCTTGACATGGCACCAACACACTCAAGTTTGCCTTGAGGAAGTGATCCCTTAGAAGTGGTTTTATCATCTCACCTCACTGCTTAAAACTGTTCAATGGGCTCTCATTGCTGGAGACATTTAAAAGAGACTCATACTTTATCCAAATGCAACATGCTTACATGGCAAGATAGACTACTTGAGATGTCTCCGAAGAGGTGTCCTTAGAAAAACCAAAGCATGGAAAATAGTAACTATGTGTAAAGGTTAAATAAAGAAAATAAACACATCTATCTGAAGAACAGAAAGCTTGCTGGTGTGATAATAGTAGTTTTTAGGTCCTCTGCGAAAACTGGAAGAACAGTATAGATGGTTACATTAAGCAATACAGGAAATTGGATCGAAGTAAAAATGTCATGACTAAAGACATTTTGAACCCAAGAATGGTATAAAAACAATACTTGGAATCCACATTCTTTAAAATAGGACAAACATCCCTCTCACAGGAAAGGTTTATGAGCCAAACTGTCTAAAGAGAGGCACGTGGAATGAATCAAAGACAGGAGATTCCTTCCAGAAATGAAATCTTCTGAGACTACTAGAGAACAGGGGCATCCAATAAAGTCCACATTGTAGTTACTTCTTCAATTTCTTCTCAGATTACAAAATCAGACGTTTTCCCTACTCTCGCTGCTTTTTCCAATGTCCCCCAATATCCTTCTTTCTATTCAGCTACTATACTAATCTGAAATTATCTCGTGTATTTCATTAGGTCACTAGCATTGAGTCTCTTCCCCTTCATAAAAATGTACAATCCACAAGAGCAGAGACCTGGCCATTTCTTCCCAGCATAAAATGTCTTGTGTGCTATCTAGTATATACTCAATAAATATTAACAGAACAATAAAAACACATATATGGTTGCTGAAGTGATGGAGGAAATGAGATAGAAGGGGATGAGGAAATAGAACCCTCTCTTTCTCTTAGCTATTTACATCAGAAAATGCTTTTTGGAATTACTTCAATTTTCTGTTTTTGGCGATGTGACGGAAGGCATAGTGGCAGCTAAGATTTTCCCCTGACTGAAAACTCGGGCACTGAGTAGGCTAGTCCTTCCTCAGGTTTCTTGAAGATTGTTAGGTACCTCCTGGTCTAATCCTTTTTGCTGGAGGAGTTGGCTGCCTTTCCTGAAATTATTATTTTTTTCCTCTTCTATTATGCTTGTTCGATGTGGCACTTACACTTTAATGCCTTATAGATAAAATGATCTCTGTCAGTCTGCACTTCTCATGCCTGGAGAAAGTTTTACTGCTTCATAAAATCCTGTAATGCCCTGGTGTTTAAAAAAGATCTATCACTCTATCAGTGGGTCTTTATGGGCTCTGTGTACATTTTTTTTTTTTTTTTGCAATGCAAGGTTGGTTTCTTGAAGCAAAAAAAAAGGGACAGAGATAAATGGATCTGTGTGTGCTGATGAATGTCAAGAATTCAGCTCAATTTATGCAGAGGTGGTACTAAATGACTAAGCAAATTGTGAAATGTCTCAGATGCAACCGCATTAAGCATCACGAAGAAACTGTAATAGAAGGTTCCCCCCCCGTAAGTGGTTATAGGAAGATGACTGTTTATTCACTGTTTTGGACCCTAGAGTGTTGATGGGTACAGCTTCCATTCTTTCCTTCCTGACAGATGCTCTGATGCAGCCGGTGGAGTTTACTTTGTGGGCAGGGGACCCTGGGTATGACCTTCCTCCTGCCACCTGCTCTATTCCAATCATCTCTGTGTGCCTTATAAAATCTTTGAAGGGCACATTTTCAAGATGTAAGCTAAAGGGATTTCTGTTGGATTTCAGGCATGAGATGTAGCTCTCTAATCTGTTGGTTTAGGACTGGCCAATTCCTGTCAAAGATATGGATATGTGTGTGTGTCGGCATGTGTGTGTGTCCACGTGTGTGCACAATCAGTCACCTAGATGAGTGACACCAGGACTATGTCTCTATGTGTGTGCGTGACCCAGACTGGCCCAATAGAAACATGTGTCTCCCAGAGCTAGGAGTTCTAAGTTGCCTCTTCTCTCGGCCGGGCTGCTGGGTCACTGCTTGTGACCTGTGGGTGCCTACAGAGGAGTCTGTCTCCCCTGGTCACAGGTGTCTACAGTGAGAAGATGAAGACGGCATCACTTGCTCTACGGCCAGGTGGAGGGAATGACCCGACTACCTGTTGCTGGGTGCTGGGCCAACCAGGCGTGCAACTCCCATGCCCATCCCTCTGCCACATTAGCCACTCGTCTCCCCATCTCTTCATTGTGGTGCACTGAACCTTGCACTCAGAAGCTGTCAGGGAGTAAATGAGCATCTGTTTCCGCACTGCTGAACAATTCTTGTGTTAGGTAGGCTCAGAATGTATTTACTAAGTAGTTTATTTATGCTCTGTGGTTTGATAACGACGACGATGAATAAACACATAGTGGTAGTAACTGGAAACGGGAGCTGATGTGGGAGTACTTGGGCTTCAAAGCAGATGATGCAAACACGGAACAGAAAGCCAGCAAGCAGGAAGCAGGCAGCGACTCCACCGATGTGCCCTTAAAACCTGCTCCCCTGCACAGACTTTCTGCATCTCTGCGGCTGGACAATAGTGTATGGAGCAAATGAATATGGAGCGCCAACTGCTCGTCCTCCCCAGCCCCGTGGGGATCAAAACCACAAGGCATAAAACACAAAAATCTGCCTGGGAAGAGTTCATTTTTGACCTTGAACAATGTGGTTATGGAAGGAGAGAAGGAGTGATCTGTTGGTATGGAGATGGTTGGAAGCCCCCTTCTTAGTCCTACCACAAGCCATGGAAGAAGTCCCTCTTAAGTCACTGGCAAGGAGCAGGGGGATATGTGGGGAAAGACGGATTCTGGTCACCACACAGCTTCCACACCCCTTGTGTTGTATGACCTTGCTCCTTCAGTCTTCACTTCGTGCGCTGGAGAAAAGAAACACTGTGTCAGGTAGGAAAGGATAAGGAAAGGTTATCTTATAGACTTCTCAGGGTTGTTGTATCAAGCAAGTTGTCGCACGTGTAAGGGCTTTGGGAGCTGGGTTATGCTGTACCAGCCAGTCGTTAATCATGAGGCGGGAGGAGGGTGGGCTCAGATGACAGGTGGGAACTCGACACAGGTGCAAGGGATGCTCACGGGAAGGGCGCTGAAGAGGCAGATCTCTGTCCCATGGGTATGTGTGGGTGTGGGGGAGAGGGGCTCTCAGTCCTGTGCTCCTTGCCCACAGCTCTCCTTACCCCTCAAAGCCCTGGCATGAAGTAGGACCCCAGTGAAAGGTACCTTTCGTTACTATTTTTAATATTGCTAGCATTGCAATTCTAATAAATACTGTGTAACCTCCCCAAAGCAGTAGCAGACCCCCCATTGAGGGTCATTCTGCAATATTACAGAACCAATGACTTTGGAATAAAAACATTAATTTACAGGCCACTAGAGGACCAAGGCTACCATGGGTGATGCAAAACCAAAAAGCAAATACGTTTATCTTTACACCAAACTGTTTGGGTGTGGGAGGGCTTTCCTTCACCTCTGTAGATGTGTTCAATTCTGGTTCAAATCTGTCAAAGAAGATAGGACACAGCTGGAATGTCGATCCTAGCCTGAGGACCAGCTGTCACAGAGACGGATCAGAAATCTGGAGTCCTAAGTGTCAGTCACTCCAGTGATTGGGACTCCAGTGTCAATCAGTAAGTGCAGAGCCTGGCGTCCTGTTACATTAGAGTCTGATTGATCTGCCGCCTGGGTCGAGTCTTTCTAGGGAGGGTCCTTCCCTCTGCCCTGGAGGAGTCCAGTCTACATGCCTGCTTTCCTGTCCTGGCTCCAAGCTTATGTGCTGGCTCCCTTGAGGGACTGGAGCCTAGTCCAGTTCTTGGATTTGACCCCTCCCTCTTTCCCTTTCTGCAAGGAGAGCCTGCTCATAGTACCTTCAGCTTAGTTAGGGACCCATATTCATTCAAACAATTCTCCATGTAACACAGTCATCCTGTTCTGGAATATGATGTTAAAAACGTTGTTGCTTAAAACCTTCAAGAGAGGGCCCCTGGGTGGCTCAGTCGGTTAAGTGTCTGCCTTCAGTTCAGGTCATGATCCCAAGGTTCTGAGAGCCAGTCTTGCACTGGGCTCTTTGCTCAGTGGGGAGTCTTCGTCTCTCTCTGCTCTTCCTCTCCCCTGCTCATGGGCCCTCGCTCTCTCAAAAATAAGTAAATAAAATCTTAAAAAAAAAAAAGCTTCAAGAGAACATTCTGCCTTTTCCAATGTGTGGGTCTGATTTTTTTTCTGTATAACTGCATAAAAACTCATATATTAAAAATATAGCAATAACAATGACAAAGAAAGACTGCTAAAATAATGATGTTTAAGAATTTTGATCCTAAAAGAGCAATAGAAAATTGGTCTGGGGGAGATCATGTGGGATCATGGGGGAACACTTATTAATATAAGCTGAAGGATAAGGAGGAAAATTAACACATAACTCCAATTGTTCTCCTGGAACATTGGACTGAGTTGGGAGCTATATGATTAAGAGACAAAGTCTGTTAATTGTAAAATTATTTATGAGAAAATTTGTGGGTCTCTATTCTTAAGCCAAACTGCTATAGGTACCAGGTGACAAAATATAGCTCGGAGCAAGAAAGAAAGATGCTCTCTCTGCTTCTGCACAGAACCTAGTCTGCTTTGACTCCCTGAAAAATGGCAGCTTTGGGCCTATTAGAGGCTATATCCTGTGTCATGCATTGTGGCTCTCATTATATTTGCCTGAGCAGTGGTGGCAGGGAGACATCATGGATATGACGAGTGGAAGCCGGAGTAGAAGAGGGCATATGTCACGTAGTGCTTATAGACAAATGACTGGTCTTTGGGCACATGTGAAGTGACACTTTGGAAAACACTGGAAAAGAAAAACCCTAATGACACTTACCAGAGGGGACAAATGTCATGCTGTTATGCATTTGGAGGTTATTGGGTTAAGAGAACTTGAGCTGCACACGAGCCACTGTTATGCCACCTATCTGAAGAAGCAGGATCACTGCCGTTCAGTGACGCCTGCTGCTCATTAGATAGGACAGATAGATTGTCACCACCCATTTTTATCTACCTGGAGCCTGCTGTGGACATTCATTGGGCCTGCTGAGAAGCACTTTTAAGAGATTATTCCTTGGACCATAAAGAAATTAAGTCCCTTTTCTGGGGGTCAAAAACTAGAGATTCTTTTTTTTTTAAAGATTTTATTTATTTATTTGACAGAGATCACAAGTAGGCAGAGACACAGGCAGAGAGAGAGAGGAGGAAGCAGGCTCCCCGCTGAGCAGAGAGCCCGATGCAGGGCTTGATCCCAGGACCCTGGGATCATGATCTGAGCCGAAGGCAGAGGCTTTAACCCACTGAGCCACCCAGGTGCCCCCAAAACTAGAGATTCTTGAAATGAAGAAATATGGTGAGAGAATCTGAAATGCTTAAGAGATTATAGGTTTGGTAATGGCCACGTGCAGGGAGAGACATGGGAAAGAGTCTTAAGTATAGAAAGATAAGGCAAAAGGTGACAGAATAACATATCCATGAAAAATCAAAGTGCATAGATACAATAGACATGTTTACCAAAGCATAGGATGAAAGAATTAGGGTCTTCATTTTAAAGTTCCAAGAAGGTGCATAGGGAAAATATTAAGTGTTGCATTAGCATGTTGTTATAGGATGTAAGAAATAATTTGCCGAACCCTTTAGAAAGCTTTTAGCCATTAATATTTTTTTGCCAGTTTGAAAAATATATCTTAAAATTTTTGAAGTAATGAGCTAGTGCAGAAGTGTATGTCCAGTGGACATCCTTAACATCCCAGGTAGAAACCATGGAAGATAAACATTTTCTCTCCACACTGATAGCTCATCTTAGACATAACCTTGGTGCCTGATGCCATCATCTCAGGGATAATATTTGTAGGATGAACCATAGAAAGGATCAGATTTGGCATTTACAGTTGTTTAACTGTTTTCAGCACCATCTTAATAACCTATGAACTTGAGCAGAATCTTTGCAATAGCAAAAGGATTAACTTTGTTATAAATCAGTAAAATTTTTTGAAACAAAGCCCCATAACTGGTTAATTCCTCCAATACCCTCCTAAATTTCCTAGAAATAAACATGTTTAGTGTATTTAAAAGATGTCTGAACTTCAATCCAATGAGCATCTATGGATCAAAGTTCACTGTTACAGTGAACTTTGCATCTCAAGAAAACAGTCCAGGCCTATGGCAGGTGCTAGAAATTTATAGCTGAATAAGACAGGGACACTTAGAACCTTTGACTCTAGGGAAAATGCTCAGAACTATTTTTATGTCCCCACTGAGTGAGCTTTCTGATGTTCTCTTAAGAGATCTAGAAATAAACAGTTGACATTATGGGCTCTTGAGGCAATTTTATTAAATGCCCTTGCCTCCAATTCCTTGTCTACTCTTTCAGAAAGTCTTATACCATCACCTTAGGAATCTTTACAGTCAGAAGATCTGAATTGTTATCATTGTTGCTTAAGCACGTCGGTTGAGTTGTATTCTGTATGGAGTGGTGTTGAATAGGGGAGGTATGAGATGCAGGCCAGGGGAGGGGATAAGAAAAACAGTTCTCTTGCAAAGGAAGAAAGGAGAAAGGAAAGAGAAAAACAAGCTAAATGTTCTGTATGCTGTAGAGATTCTGGGTGTCAGCAACATTTAATGAGAACAACCTTCAGAACCTTCTATGTTCTTAGCAAAAGTCAATTTAGATGCTGACCCTAAAATTGAGGATCTGTCTAAATTAGAGAACCTATTTAATGTTATGACCAAGAAATATCAACGTTAGTACAATTAAATTAGTATCTAATACGTTGTGACAAATATCCTATGATCTTACTTGTATATGGACTCTCTAAGAAAAAAGAAAAAACCCCAGCAAGTTCACGGACAAGAACAGATCAGTGGTTGCTAGAGGCAAGGGGTGGGGTGGGGGTTGGCAAAATGGGTGAAATGAGTCAAAAGTTACAAATATAATAAATAAAATGAGGATGAAATGTACAACATGGTGACTATAGTTAATAATACTGTACTGCATATTTGAAAGTTGCTAAGAGAGTAGATCTTAAAAGTTCTTATCACAAGAAAAAATTATAACTAGGTATAGTGACAAATGTTAAATGGACTTATTGTAGTGATCTGTTTGAGGAGGTCAGGAGAATGTGACACCCAGTTGACTTTTGAGCTAGACCTGGGCCATTGGAAGCTCCTCACCTCCTTCCCTGTGCTCTTTTCCTCTGTTGGGAGCCATTTTCAAGAAGCAATGGGTAGTTGAGAACCTCTTAGTGCTATACATGACTGAATCTTTTTTAAGATTCAGGTGGGCAGGTATGGAAATATGCTTCTGTAGTGGCCTGCCTTTCTTTGATCTCTCCTTGCTCCCTATGGGGCAATTTGTGAACCAACTTGATCATTTTCAATGTATACAAATATCAAATCCTTATGTTGTATATTAATGTATATGTGAATGTATGAAACTAATATATTTTATGTCAAATTTATGTCAATAATCCCTCAATCAAAAATAAACTATCAGTGTCAATAAAAATTTAGGTAAGACTGTAAATGCATTTCAGAATTTAAAATATGAAAGCAGGAAATGTATATTTACTGAGGCTAGCTAACATAAAAGGAAATTCTGCCAAGTTTCTAGTAAAATCAAGCTAATCCTGAATCCCACTTAAGATTCAGGAGGTCTCAGCATAATGTATATTGGAATTCAGTAAATTTGAACCAGATTTTTTATTAGATATTCTTATATGATAAATAGGAAAGTTATTATTAACACAAGAGGGGAATGGTAAAATTGCGAAGTGATCAGAGATAGGACTGTTAATTAACCATTCCTAGGGTCTTTGCTCTAGTTCCAACATGTAAATTATTGAGACAATAGCTTAGAAATCTCATTGTTTCCTAGGGCTATAATAAATTTAGCCAAGAAAGGAAGAAGATGAGTTTCTGCAATTAACATTGTACAGTTTGGAAGGAATGGGCTAGCCTTAAGAGAGTATTTTCTAGATAACTGAATGGGAGGGGTGTTGTTATCTCTAGGAGTAATTCTAGAGTCTAGACCAGCCTTAAAATTCAAAGTGCACTTTCCTAAAATACAGAGCTAGTTAGTGAAAGAGCTCCTAAGAAGCAGCTCCGTGCACTTTCCATTCTACCTGACTGCCTGCTCTGCCCCAAGTCCCCCAGTCTGGGGGTACAGGACTTACCTATACATGCCGAATATTATTTCTGAAGAACTAGCTTAAAATCCAGTTATAACTGAAAACTGAGTTTTCAGCTACGTGTCAGTAAAAGGAAATTTTGACTGTTTACAAATGTACCCCATTTCACCTATTTCAGAAGGGTAAAGATGGATTCTGTGCAAACCAAGAGAGTTTGGGGTGTCTTGCTTTGTTGTAAAGTCAGACTCTCTCTTATTCCTTCTTCTGGGACCACTTCAGAGGAAGAGTGGTGATGGCCAGGGCAGATGTGTAAATGTTTAGGTTTTAGATTTGGGTCCATTTCCATTGGTTTGAACTTCAGACTTGATGCTAATATGTGAGGGCCCCTGAACAATTTGTTTAAGGTACCAGAGCCTCAGCTTGCATATCTCTGAATGAGGTTCATAGCATCAATATCATAGTAATAATGTGAAGATTAAATGAAGTGGTCTATGGGATATACTTGGGATATACTATAGGATATACTAGGATAAATGACTGACTCATTGAATAAAACATTCAATAAATGATAGCTTCTATATTGTCTAATGTGAAACAAATATTAATTGTGTGGAGACTTTTTTTTTTAAACAAATGGCTGAGTTTGTTTTTGGTATTGGCAAGGTTTATCATAGTGCAAAACTGATTTTAACACAAATATTCTTACAATCATTTGTACCACAAGATAATTTATGAAAAGGATAGGAATGTGGATGGGACCCAGAGGATAGCTTCACCAGCTTTGTCACTAAATACAGCGTGGGCACAATCATGCCTCACACAGCAGGTGCCTGGGATTCAGGCCAGAAATCACCAATGAATGCCAGTGCTGGCTGAAAGGGTTCAATCAACATTAATCCTTAAATATTACTTACAGAGTTTATGGGGAAGAAAATGTGATTAATCCACACAAAAAGGGAAAAAAAATAACCCCATTTCTCAACTGAGGGGGAAAATTCCTTTGAGCATAAACAGATTGCACTATTTATACATGAAATATTTTCTGCATCTATAAACTTACCATGCTCAAGTATTCTAATTAATTGTGGTGGTTGCCAGGGAAACCAAACTAACTCAATTATAGGTCTGCAGGAAGGTGCAGCGTATTTATGACTATGAAGCAGGTACTTTTCTGTGCAAAAACTAAAACTGAACAGATGCCTAAAGATTTTCAATGTTTTAGAGAACACGACATTATCTGAATGGATTTCCTGAAAGTATGTCTTGATTTTCTTTCTTCGTGACAAGTTGGTTTGGTGATATAGACCATCAATGTGATAAATTGAAAGGACATAATTAGGAACATGATTAGTAATAAAACCACAGGAAATGACTGAATTAGGAGGCTGTGATTCCCACTGAAAGAGTCTTAGTTCTGTGTACCAATTTTGGTTTGGCTATCTTCTTAAATAAATACCTGAGGTCCAAAGAGGGTAAGAGCTAAGAGGGAAGCAGCTGGCAGTGAAAATAATAATAATAATAAACATAGAACCAAAGTGTTCAGTTGAAGTAAATTGTGGGAAATTAATGACGTTTGACTAGAAGACCCAGGAGTGTTCACATTTTCCTTTCTAAGAACCTATTATCCCATGAAGATCCTCAAAAAGGGGGATACAAAGAACCAGTAGGAAATGAAATAAATGGAAAATGAGGGGTCAAGTTCAATCAGTCTTGAGAAAGTTTCCACCATGCCATACTCATTAAATAAAGGTATTATAATTTATTAAAAATATTTATTTATTTATTTATTTATTTGAGAGAGAGAGAGAGAGAAAGCACGTGAGTGGGGGGAAGGGCAGTGGGGGAGGGAGAAAGAATCCTCAAACAGAATCTCTACTGAGTGCAGGCTGTGGAAGTCCATCCTTCAGAAGTGCATGAATCTACCTAGCTGCAGGATAGTTTTCCATTGTGCAGCTGCCTCCCTGGAAACACAAACGAATTATTCAGTAGAGAAAATAAAAAATTAGCTTTAGCAACTTCTTGGCACCGACTCTCTTGATCCTCAGTAGGGTTTCTCTAGTAAGTGCTCTTAAAGGAAGAGAGATAAAAAGGAATCCTAGCCATTTCTGGCATCTTGTGAGACAACTGGAATGCCTATAAGATGCTCCTTATTTCAAGAATAATACCCAGAAAGGAGACTGTATTCTGTGCAGCCTGACCAACCTGGCATGACAGCACATCACACGGTGACTTTGCCAGCACCAAGGATTGGAAAATGGAATTGCAACTATCAGGCATCAAGTTATGTTTTAACATTTAGTTATAAAGGCCATGTCATGCCCTCTGAGATGCAGCAGGGGTATTAGTCCTGACATTTTGAATTTCAAATACAAATTGGAAACTCCAACCTAAACTAGGAAAGTCAGTGTGTGTAAATGGACTGAGTTCAGTATTCAGGAGTGGCTCCTGGGGGAGGCTAGTCAAGTCTCCCCAAAGCTCTTGTTTTACTCTGTCAGCCACACAACTGAAGAAAAGTTTCAATTAATATGTCTAAAGAACATCTAAAGAGTACCACCTAAACATCTTATTTGCTAAAGGGATTATTGGTAAGTTGTATCTAAATGATACAAATAAATTATGCCATGCTAATCTAACTTGTTCCACAACTAGATTATTGCACCGATTTTTTTTCCTTTTTTTGAACTATGTATTCAAAATCTCCTAATAATGGTACCCATAGTAATAGATTTATATTTTCCAGAGCTTTAAGGTTAACCTGTTACCACTAATTTTCAGAGTAGTTAAGCGACCTGCCCATTTCGAGAAACTAATGGAATTGGGGCTAGCACCTGTCTGATTTCCATTTCACTGCTTCAGCTCCCACTTCAGCACACTGTGCGACCGCATGCCACATACAAACAGTTATGATGAGACATGGAGAAAACACATAGTTTACTTGAAACAAGTCCATTCTCTTTTGTTTAATAAGCACAGGTGTGTGCATAGGAGGTAAACACTGGCCAGTAAACGCATGGCTTTCAGGTGGGCTATAGGCCCTGATAACTGTGTTCTCAGTGTCCTTTTTAGAACAAAAGTTTGATGAAGTTCCTTTCCTTCCACCTTTAGGGGCTCCCCATTGCCTAGGATAAAGTCCAACTACTATTGCACAGCTTACAACTGCTGGACACCACCCCCGCCCCCACTTTTTGCAGTTCTCTGAATGTTCCATGCTCTCTTCACATCTGGGTCTGCAAATTTGCTGGTCCTTCTACTTAGAAAATATTCCTTCTCTTTTACCCTTTGCCTGGCTAATTCTTGTTTGTCTCATCTCAGCTGTTGTCACTTCCTCCAAGAAACATTTTGTATGTCCCAGATCTAAATTAGATTCACCTCCTATGTTTTAAGGCATCCGGTCCTTGTTTTATCATAGGCATTATAATAGGCACTGAAACAGCCTGTTTGTTGGTCTTTATTATCCATTATTCCCTATGCACCATGTGTGTAAGACCTATATCTATCATGTTCTTCATTTTATTTCTGGCATTAACACCCTGCCTGGCAGATAGTAGACACTCCATATATTGGAAGAATTAATGAATAAAAAAAATCTGACACTTTGAGAAAGGTCTTCTTCGATGGGCAAAGACCTTCAAAAGGACAAATGCCACCCTGATTTATTATCTATTATGTACCAGCCATTTTCTATACGTTGTCTCTCATTTAGAGGTATTTTTATGGAAAAAAATAAAAAACAACAATAGCAAAGACCTCGTAATAGATAGTTTTATCGGCTAATATTCAGTGCTCTTCCCTGATGGTTCACATCCTTGCCCTGTTGAACTCTGGTATGAGCATGTGAAATGGAAGAAGTGACAAGTGTGACTTCTCTGCAATAGCTTTGCCAAGTGGTTCATGGTGGCTTGTCTTGTAATTGATCACTGATGTGTTTCAAAAAGAAATGTCCTTTAACTAAAGCCTCAGACACTGTGGAACAGAGCCCCAGCTAACTTGAACCGAGTGAGAAATAGAAATGTTTGTTAATATAAACCATGAGTAACATGTATGAGAAGTAGAAATCTTTATTGCAAACCACCATGATTTGTGTGTGTGTTACAACCGCCAACTGCAGTCTATCCTGACTGATGGAGATCTGTTCAACCCAGTTCAAATGAAGCGGAGCTCAGTGAAAGGATTCAACAGGGAATCTTAGACACATCATAGATTAGAACCAAGAACACGTAGGTTTCATGGGAACAGGAAACTGAAAGTCAGAAACTGATGCTATTTTATTCATATTTTAGAGCTGCATAGACTCATATTTCTATTTCTCTCTGCTTAGCTGCTACTTTTTCTTCTGCCTTCAGTAAACTTTACATATATACTAATCATAAATTTGACCCAAATGAAGATGATCTCCAGCTCTTGTCTTTATATGATTTCCCATCTCAGAACCCATTACCAACTGCTGCCTTCCTCTGAGTCTCTTGGTTTATATTCTTGAGGGACATAATTGTGGTGTTAGTGTATCTTTTTGAACAGGTTGTAGGCAAGATGTCACTGACTAGTCAGTGTTATCTGGTTACTAGTCTAACGTTTGCCCAATCAGTTGTGCCTCTGTATGAGTGTGTCAGGGAGGGTGGTAGTAGTTTAGTAACAAGCCATGAGGTACAAAACATGGCTGTTTGGGCCAACAAACACAAGGTGGTAGGATTCAGTGTCTTAAAAAAGTCTACATAAAGAAAAAATATCTTAATATATATTAATGTAGTGTAGTTATGTTGGTTTTATAAGGGAACTATTATTATTATCATTATTATATTATATTATTAACATTATATATTATATTATGTATCGTATATTATATATTAATATAATATCACATATTAATATATAATATATATTATATAATGTTATTATATTATTAATATATAATATATATTATATAGTATTATTGTATTATTGTTATCATTATTATTACCAAATTTCAGATTATGAAACCAAGAGCAACAAGGTAACTTGGGTAAAATTGCATACTAATATGTGAAGGGCAGAGTAGATTTAAAATTTAAACCTTAGTATGGTTTAACTGACCCCAAATTTCATGCTCTGCCATGTAATAAATCATGTCAAAGGTTTGAACTCTCCCTATCAGTGAAAGAAGTATGAATAACTTTATAGAAAAAAATGAAATAAAATAAAAATTATGTAAAGGTGTAATAGATGGGGTTATTTTAGAGGAGAGTGGTATTATTGGTATATATTAAAGGTTAGAAAGTGTTTCAGAGCCCCAAAAAAGTTTTCTTTCCAAACCCAGTTTTCCAATATTTTATTGTGAAAAAAATTTCAATATATAGAACTTTAGAGTTAAAAGCCATATATTCAACTCCTAAAATTTATTTTTGTTATATTCTTGCTTTATCGCATGTCTATGTATCATCCATTAATCTCTCTTATTTTGCATGCATTTCTAAGTCATTTGGTTGGCCCCTTACCTTTTAAAAATATTTATTTATTTATTTATTTATTTATTATTATTTTTTAAAGACTTATTTATTTACTTGACAGACAGAGATCACAAGTAGGCAAGAGAGGCAGGCAGAGAGAGAGGAGGAAGCAGGCTCCTTGCCGAGCAGAGAGCCCGATGCAGGACTCGATCCCAGGACCCTGGGATCATGACCTGAACTGAAGGCAGAGGTTTTAACCCACTGGGCCACCCAGGCACCCAAAAATATTTATTTTTTACTTTTAATTGAAGTGTAGTTGACATATAATATTAGTTTCAAGTGTACAACATACTGTATGTTACACAATTCTATACATTACCAACTTCTCACTACAGTAAGTGTAGTCACCATCTGTCACCATACAACATTATTCCAGTAGTATTGACTATATTCTCTGTGCTGTACTTTTCATCCTTGTGACTTATTTATTTTATGACTGGAAGTTTGTACCTCTTAATCCCCTTCACCTATTTTTTCCTATCTCCATGGTCCCCTCTTCTCTGGCTACTGCTAGTTTATTCTCCATATTTATGAGTCTACTTCTCTTTTTGTTGTTGGTATTGTTGTTTGTTTTAGCTTCCACATATAAGTGAAGTCATATGGTATTTGTTCCTGACTCATTTCACTTAACATAATGCCCTGTAGGTCCATCCATGTTGTCACAAATGGCAAAAGTTCATTCTTTTTTATGGCTGAGTAATATTCTATTGTGTACATGTACCACAAGGCCCCTATCTTCAAAGATTGAATGGATTTGGTGGGGTCTTGCAAAATTATTTCCTTAAAAGCACTCTAAGTCCTTGCTACTCAAAGTATGTCGCATTACCACTAGATAATGATACCACCATTGGCATCATCTGAGACTTTGTTAGAAATGCAGAATCTTGAGTCCTACTCTAGATCTAATAAATCATAATCTGCATTTAACTAAGATTCCCCAAGGTGATTTGTGTGTGAAGTAAGTATTGAGAAAGACTGATATGGATGATTCCAACAAACACTGAGGGTTGAAAAGTACTACATTAGACAAGTAGTTGTATTATATGTTTCTTCCACTTACCAACAGTACAGTCTTGGATAATGACTTATTTGAATCTTAAGATTTTTATCTCTGGTATGGGGAGAACAATACCTACTTTGCAGATATGATGGGTCAGATATGATCATTAATGGGGCAGAGCTCTGGCATTGTACATATTATTTCCACAGGTAAATGTGTGTTTATAAGGGCATGCAAGCAGTAGGATAAAATTTAAGAGCTTCTTTCACAAAATTGTTCAAACTTACTCTTGTATTATTAAACAGTTTTGTAGATAATGATAGAGAAAGTAATCTGGATTAGGCCTAAACAGATGGAACAGGGTTTGAATTAAATTGGATAAATCTGATTAAAGGCCTGAATGTCTACAAGCAGGAGTCTGGGCTGCATGTGGAGGGAGAAAATGGAATTTTACGTGAGTCTCAAGACTAAAGAGAAGTGAGAAAGGTACATTTCCTTGTCATTTGTAGTTAAGATATACTGAGATGGGAAAGGACAATATGGCGGGGTCACTGACTCAGAGATGCCAAGATTTCCCCAAAAGGGTAAAAGTGACCAAATGACTTGACCGTGGGATCTATTAGAAATTAGCAAACATTTATTGATGAATAGTAACCATCACACAAGAGCACAAGTTGTTTGCTGATCAAGAATGATAGTGAGGGGGGTGCCTGGGTGGCTCAGTGGGTTAAGCCTCTGCCTTCGGCTCAGGTCATGATCTCGGGGTCCTGGGATCGAGCCCTGCTTCAGGCTCTCTGCTCAGCAGGGAGCCTGCTTCCTCTCTCTCTCTCTCTGCCTGCCTCTGTGCCTACTGTGATCTCTGTCTGTCAAATAAATAAATAAAATCTTTAAAAAAAAAAAAGAATGATAGTGAGGGAATCACAGATACAAGAGGAGGCAAAAGATAGTTAGTTTGATTTGTGAGACAGAAATGAGAGAAAAGAGATCATATCACAAATCCCAAGATCTCAGAGCAGAGAGAAGAGGCATATACTTGGTAGAATAACAAAATTCAATAGGAAAGCAGAACAATCCTGTGAGCATTTCCGTGGTAAATGCATGCATATTAGGGCTCAAAGGCAACACCGCCATATTCAATAGCCCTCCTCCCCCCAAAATCACTGGAAAGTTTTGTAGTATTATTACTCAATTGTTTATTATGCCAGCACCTCTTAGGTCTACAGAACTTACATTTGAGCCTCTAGAATTGGGCCAAAGTCCTTCCAGTGACTGATTCCTCTGACCTAACCTCCTTGTTGAGTCATCAATTACCCTTCCTTTGTGAGTGCCTCTCTCTCCTTTTCTTTAAAAATAAAGGCACAATGAAGACAGGGGAAACCCTTCACAAATAGAAAGTCCCAATATAAATACAGAAAGCTAAGACCACTTACATTATACCCTAAACATGAGTAAGGCTAAAATTTTGTCTGTTTTCTACTCCAGCTTCTTAGGGATATCATTATATTTGTATGGTTGTGGTGTCCTAAATGCTTTAGGCGCCTTCTCAAAAGTGTCACCTGATAAATGCATTCTTTCTACCAGATGTTCCTCTTTCTCATCAGCAGTTATGGATGTTATTTTTAGATACGACTGAGTTTTTGCTTTCCACAGCAGGGCTGTTGCTTCAGTTTCTTTTATTTTACTTGCTTCCATTTGTTTTTGTTTTTGCTTTTTTTAAAGACTCATTTCAAAAAATTTCCAAAGATGTCTTTAGCAAATTTCAATGCTATTTCTTCCTAGTCTCTTAAATAGAACAAGCCAAGGAGTGTAGCCTTTAGAATTCTCTTAAAAGTTAGTATTTGATTTGGGAAGAGCGGTCTGATCTGTAATGATGTTAGGTAAAGAAAAATCCAAACTGGCCAAGGGTTGAATATTTTTGTTTTAAGGGAAAGAAATGAGTGGTCAACAGGCAATGGGAAAAGTTAGAGATACAAAATTTCTAGCATAAATGAAATTTGTCTTCTCTAGCAAATGTATGCTCATTTCAAAATAATACTTTTGTTCTATCCCATCCCATAAGTTATTATAAGTGATTCAGGGTAAAAGCAATGTCCTAGACAGTTGCCATTTTCCTCTCCAGAGTCACTCTCCAAACTTTGCTACCCTACTCTGGCTCTGCACTAACTCTGTGCTAGTAGGCTTCCTTGTCCTCTGACCTGCAGATGGGTCTGCCAAAAGGAGGAATCAGCAGGCTATATGAGGACAAAAGAAGGAAGAGGTCTGTATATTTGTCTTCCACATTATTTTCCCACTGTGTCACCTCTGATCGGCAGCATTCTCTCTACTGAAGATTTTACTTCTTTTAGGCAGTTTTGTCTTTATAGTTTCTCTCTTCATATTTTGGCATCTGATTCCTTTGCTTGCTCCTTTAGGTGTAGGGACAACACCACCATCCCACTGTTCCTGGCCCCAGGGTATTTCACCATCCTTACTGGTCCCCTCCAATCCTGTCCACACTTTTGTAAATAAGAGATTTAAACTTTACTGAAACTTCCTTACTTGAATTTTTCGTGTAGTCTCTGCAGGTGCCCTGACTGATATAGATGAGTTCAGCGTCATTCATTCATTCATTCATTCATGCATCCATCTATTCCTTTACTGGCTCATTAATTCAACAAATATATTGTATGTCATTTTGTGCTGTGTACTATTTTGGGCCTTAGAAATAGAAATACTGAACAAAACAGTAAGAAATTTCTGCCCTGATGAACCTCAAGTCCGGGCAGGTGAAACAGCCAATACATAGGAGAAATAGCTGAATTATAGTATGCTAGGAGGTGGAAAGTGCTATGAGAATAAAACAAAGGGGGGTGGAGGGATAGAAGGCATGTATGTAGGAAAGGACATGTGTGATTTTAGATAATATGGTCAGGGAAGGTCTCACTGAAAAGGTGGCATTTGGATAAAGATTGTAGGAAGTGAGAAAACACAAAGTAGAGGGGAGGTATTGGAGGCTGAGGGCACAGCAACCGCAAAGACCTTGAGGAAGGGGGTGTGCATAGATATTTAAATACAGTATGGCTAGAATAAATTAGGAGAGAGGAAAGTTCTATGAAACGAGCTCAGGAAGCCAAGGGGGTGTCAAGACATACAGGGCAAAAAGACCATTAGAAAGACTTTGACTTCTATACCAAGTGAGGCACAGAGCCATTGGGAGGTACTGAGAAGAAGAACAATATTAAAACTTATATTTCAATAAGATTACACTGGAGGTTGTATTGAGACTAGATAGTGACAGTGAGAGGGTGAGATCAGGGAGATTAATTAGGAGACTCTTGCAATAATCAAAATAGAGAGATTATATTGGCTTGGAGTAGGCAAGTGGAGAGAAGGTAAAAGTGGTCAGCTTCTGGATAAACTCCAAGAAAAACCCATAAACCCAACAACCACTTGACAGACTTACTGATACGTTGGATACAGTGTGTGCCATAGTTTAAATATTTATGTATTCACAGAATTCATACTTTGAAACCCTAACCCTCAATGTGATATAGTATTATGAAGTAGGGTCTCTGGTTGGTGATTAAGTCCTGAGAGTGGAGCTCTCATGAACAGAGCTAGCTCCCCTGTAAAAGACTTGAAATCTCCCTTACCCTTTCCATCATGTGAGGACATTGCAAGAAGAGGGTTGTCTATGAACCAGGAAGGAGGCTTTCACCAGACACTAAATCTACTTTTACTGGTGCATAATCTTGGAATTCCTAGCCTCCATAACTGTGAGAGATAAATTTCTGTTTTTTATAAACTACTCAGTCTGTGGTAGCCCGAGGAGACTAAGACAGGTATGAATGAGTGCGTTCCAGAATAACTCCAGTGCTTTTAGACTGAGAAAATGGAAAGATGGAGTAGCCATCAACTGAGATGGGTGGACTGGAGGAGAAGGTTTCAGAGTGAAGAACTGTATTTTAGGTTTGGACACATTAAACCTGAGATGACTATTAGACATTAAAGTATAGATGTTGCAAAGGCAGTTGGATATATCAGTCTGGAGTTCAAAGGAAAGTTCTGGGTAAAAAATCTAGATATGATAGTCAATAGGTTTTATATTGTTTTCTGAGCCATAAGCCTGGGTGAATTTATTTAGGGAGGAAACATCAATAAAGAGGAGAAGAGGTCAAAGGACTGAATCTTAGGCTGCTCCTACAGTAAGATGTTTTTGAAGAAGAGGGGGAAATTGGCAGAATAGACTAAGAGTGTCCAATGGAGTGGAAGGAAATCCAGAGCAATATGGAGCCCTGGAAGCCAAGTGTATACAATGTTTCAAGTAGGAGAAAATACTTAACTGTAGCAAATGCTCCTGACACTACAAGATGAAGATTAAGAATTGTCTGTTGGATTTGGGTCATTGGTGACCTTCAAAAGAGTAGTCTCTACAAAGTGGAGAAGTTAAGAACTTCTTAGAATAGGTTCAAGAAGGAATGTGAACTGATGAATCAAGGAGCAAGTACGAACAACATTTTGAGGAACTATGCTTTAAAAAAAAAAACAGAAAATTGGGCAGTGACTGAATGATAAATTGGTGTTGAGAGAAAAAAAATAGCATATGGTTGTGTGCAGGTGGGGAATATCTGATAGAGCAGCGAAACAGTTTTATATATGGTAGTGAAGTGAGAATTTCTGGAGCAATGTCCTTGAGGAAAGGGGATAGAATAAAATGTTACTTGTGTGGGAAGTGGCATTTGGCAGGGGCAGGACTAGTATGAATAGTAACAGGCAAAAATGCAGGCAGGTGAGAAGACAAGATGGTGGGAATCGTGAGGGTTCTACCATTAACACTTCTATTTCATCATTAATATAAAAAGAAAGATTGTCAGCTGAAAGTGAGAAAGGAGAGGACATGTTGTAGATTTGCAAAGAGAAAGAAAAGATAAGGAATAGTCTAAAAGAGTGTAAGAGCTACGGGGCAAAGAAAAGATGGTAAGATTTCTGGGCAGCCCTGACGGTCCGTTTGAGGTCAGTGGGCATGGAGGCAGGATGAGACTGGCTGGCACTGCTGTGTGCTTTTCTCTAGTCATCATCAACTTCATGGACGTAAACAAAGAGTGAGAAGAGCACTGTATTCAACCAGCATGTGGCTTAGCCAAATGTCATAGGCTATGTTCCCTGGGAAATAAACTCTGTAGCCGAGATTGGAGACAGATGGTTTTGTCCTTTCGGGAAAGACAGTTCTAAGGGAGGAAGGGAAGAAGATTTGAGGAGAGGGAGGAACTGAACTGTTCCCTGGTCTGGCCCCTCAGGATTCCTCAGAATCCTGACACTGAAATGACTCTTAAAAGATTGAAAAAAGAGATGAAAGAGCCTTTAGACCCCCACACCAATCAGTCACTAAATGTGGGCTGCCTCTAGAGCTGGAGGGCAACTTCGGACGAAAGCTCTCAGTCCTACAGTTGCAAGGAAATAAATTCTGCAAACAATCTTAGTGAGCTTGGAAGCTGGCTATTCTCTCTCCTCTCAGCTAAGAGGAAGGCACTAGACTTTAATAGAAAGGAATGGGACATGGGTACCTGGGTGGCTCAGTTGGTTAAGCCACTGCCTATGGCTCAGGTCATGATCTCCAGGTCCCGGGATCGAGTCCTGCATTGGGCTCCCTGCTCAGCTGGGACCCTGCTTCTCCCTCTTCCACTCTCCTTGCTTGTGCTGTCTTTCTCTCTCTCTGTGTCAAATAAATAAATAAAATCTTAAAAAGGAAGGAAGGAAAGAAAGAAAGAAAGAAAGAAAGAGAAAGAAAGAAATGGTAATGTCTTCAGTCTCCAAATGTTCAGGAAAACCTGGCCATTCAAAACTTGGAAATGCGCATACATTCCCATCTCAAGTCTCAGAACCACATTACTTCCCAATCTGGGCCCCAACGTTGCACAGCAGACTTTTCAGGTTGCAGAATTCAAGCTTATGTGGCACTCCACTAATCAACTGAAGTCCTGGGCCTGATCTTCAGTTTTCTTTTTTCCCCTCCAGTTATAGCAGATGAGAGATTCTTTCCATGTTGCCAAGGATACTATCACTATGTGCCTTATACTGATTAATTACCTTTGGCCTTTCACTATCCCTCTACAATATTTTAATAACCCCCGGTAGCAGCTGTCCAATTCTATAGCTCATATGATTAGTATTTTCCTATATCTCTCAAATGCTTGAAACATTATATCTCAGTGTACTCTCTTCCATGGATATACCATTTCTGTTTACCACAATCATGACACTGTGATGCACCAGGAGCTATCCTAAACCCTCTGTCACCAGGGATGTGGTCTTTACTGCCAACCTGGAGACAGATGATCCCATTCCAAATTCTGAGTTTAGGATCTACTCTCTTCTTCCTCTTCTAATTCTAACTGTTTAAGTCTCCATCCCAGACTCCAAGATGGAGATTTGCATATAGGTGTTTTGTAGGACAGCAATCTGGGGAATAAACCTGCAAGGATAATGGGGATAGGACAGGGCAGAGGGAGAAGTTGAAATCCAATGTGGTCTTCAGTTGACTCTCTTCAGGAGAACAGAGCTGGGAAGACCCTTCAGAGATGTCTCTGACTGAGACAAAAAAGACTGAGAGAAAAAGACTGGGGCTTTTTCACTCCTATCTCAACCAGTCATTGAAAGTAAGATGCTCCTGGGGAAGAGGTGTAATCTTGGATAATCTGGTTCCCTTTGGTGGAAGGCAGTTCCTGGGGGCCAGGGAGAGACTCAGATGTGAACCAAAGACACCCAGTAGTCTTAGCAGTTGGGTGAATGGATACTGCTGTCCTGAAAGGGGGCTCTGGGTGGTGCGTTTATAGGAAGTGATGCTAGAGAGGGTAAGGTAGCTCAGAAAGATCATGGAATTTAAGTAGATGAAGGGAAAAAGAAAGTTATGATAGGTGATGAGGTCAATGGATGGTAGGTCCTAATGATGTCAGTGGACTTTTGGGAATCAGCATTTGGAAAGTATGATGATTATAACTGAGATTGTGGAAAGCTTCATTCCCATGATTATTTATTCTTGAGTGAATCACTTAACCAGAATGTTTTGAGATATATCAAATTACTTGCTAATGAAAGCTTTTCTGGATATACCAGTATACAATTCTATTAGGATTCTATGCATTTAAACACACTCACATATACCATCGTAAGACTGTGAAGGCTACAGTCATTTTTGCTCTGGTGCTGGCAACAAATTACATTGAAAAATTTGGTGATAACTACCTCAACAATTTTCAAATTACCTCAGTGGAAATAAATGGTGTTTTTGTTTCAGAAGTAGCTCTCACCACCGCCCCCTCCCCATCTAGTTAAAAAATGGATATCAGGGCGCCTGGGTGGCTCAGTGGGTTAAGCCTCTGCCTTCAGTTCAGGTCATGATCTCAGGGTCCTGGGATTGATGCCCACATCGGGCTCTCTGCTCAGCAGGGAGCCTGCTTCTCTCTCTCTGCCTGCCTCTCTGCCTACTTGTGATCTCTCTGTGTCAAATAAATAAATAAAATCCTTAAAAAAATTTAAAAAGTGGATATCAAAATATAAGCAATCAAATATTCTTTGGCTATCTACACTTCAAAATTAATTCTTTTAATTACTGGCCTCTGAAACACTTTTATAACAATTGAAATGCGGGGTTTTCTTGGTAAGGAAAGCTTTGGGAAAAAATTGAAGTTTGTAGACTTCAAATGCCAAATAAAAGTCTGTAGTCCTTTAAACTCCAACTAAAATATCCTTCATTAGGAACTTCCACTTTTCATTTATTCCCGGAAGAAACTCACTATCCTCCACTAAATTCTGAAGGCTGTCAGCATAATTCAGGATGAAATGGTGACTTGCACAGGGACATAAGGCAATGATGTGAACTTTAATCAAAATTGGAGACTGAAAAGAATATTTGAACCGTTCCTTCCCCACAGGGTAGATATTTTCTCCTGTCCAATAAAAATTTCTTT
>PISX010006587.1:0-96223 GCA_004024625.1 Mellivora capensis | reverse complement strand
TTGAGGCCTGCTGTAGATCTACTGAATTGGAAACTAAGGGTGGGGTCCACCAGTCTGTTTTAACAAACACTTCAGATGATTCTGATGTACACTAAAGTTTGAGAAACAGCTGTTAATAGAGGATAATGAATGTCAGGTGGAAGAGTTAGATTTGATGTTGGATTAAGTAGAGACCCATAAAGGTTTTTTTTTTTTTTTTAAGATTTTATTTATTTATTTGACAGATTACAAGTAGGCAAGAGAGGCAGGCAGGGAGAGAGAGGAGGAAGCAGGCTCTCTGCTCTGCAGAGAGCCTGACGTGGGGCTCGATTCCAGGACCTTGGGACCATTACACGAGCCGAAAGCAGAGGCTTCAACCCACTGAGCCACCCAGGTGCCCACCATAAAGGTTTTTTAAGCTGGGGAGTTAACAGCATGCGTTTGTATGTCTGGTAAATGCAGATGAAGGTAAATCTGATGGTGATGTGCAGAGTCCTTTGGACTCCTAAAAGATAGGAATGAAGAAAGCCAGTTGAGGCACAGACATAATCTACTGGATATAATCAAGCAGCCATGAGGGTTTCTTCTAGGGAATTATTAGTGAAAACACAGAATAGTAATAGTGATAGTAGTTTGAGTATTTATGAAATGGTCAGTATGCTAAATGCTTTGGCCATATTATCTCACTTTTTTCTCATAATAAGCCCCTGAAGTGTGGCCATTACTACAATTTTACAGATTGAGCAATGAGGCCAAGAATGGAAACTACTTCTGAAGTTCATTTTGCTGATAAGGGGTAGACACAGGATGTCAAGTTCAAGTATCTCTACCTCTAAAGCCTCTTATTTTTTATTTTTTAAAAAAGATTTTATTTATTTATTTAACAGAGAGAGAAATCACAAGTAGGCAGAGAGGCAGACGGGGGCGGTGGGGGGGGAGGTTGTGGAGCAGGCTCCCCGCTGAGCAGAGAGCTGGATACAGGGCTCTATCCCAGGACCCTGGGATCATGACCTGAACTGAAGGCAGAGGCTTAACCCACTGAGCCACCCAGGTGTCCCTAAAGCCTCTTTTTAAACAAACAGCTAGTAATATCTGGAGACCAAGAAATAAATAAAACTGACTCAAAAAATTTTTAATCCTAGGTGACAGATAGCAAGGGGAAGTCACTGTCAGAAGGGAAATAGTGCTCATAGTAGGTAACAGGGCAAGTCCCCATTGTTGGGTACAAGACCGCTTGAATCTATTTTGTAAAAGTGATTGTGAAAGATAACCAATGGAAATCTTTGTATTGTGATTTTTAAATATAAAATTTGAAGTAACTTGTGGTAGCTGAGTTTTTAGGTTTTGTTTGACCTTTTTGTTCATGGTGACTAAATTAGAAGAACCACCTCATCTAGCTTTTAAAAATATCTTTTATTAGGGACGCCTGGGTGGCTCAGTTGGTTAAGCAGCTGCCTTCGGATCAGGTCATGATCCCAGCGTACTGGGATCGAGTCCCACATCAGGCATCTTGCTCGGCAGGGAGCCTGCTTCTCCCTCTGCCTCTGCCTGTGCTCACTCTCTCACTCTCTCTCTCTCTGACAAATAAATAAAATCTTTAAAAAAAAAAAAAGATTAAAAAAAATCTTTTATTAGATTTCAGAGTATATAAGTCCATGAATAAATTATGCTTGAGAAGCTTTGTATAATACTGCTTTTCTCTAAAGAAATACTGTGATTTAGAAAAATGTCAAGAGCATATTTTCCTTTTTAAAGATTTTATTTATTATTTGAGAGCGAGAGCGAGCACAGGCAGGGGGAGGGGCAGAGGGAGAAGGAGAAGCAGACTCCCCACTGAGCAGGGAGCTTGATGCAGGGCTTGATCCCAGGACTCTGAGATCTGACTGAGCCAAAGGCAGCTGCTTAACCCACTGAGCCACCCAGACACCCCTGTTAGGAGCATCTTAATCTTAAAATGGTGTGGGGGTTTTGTTTTGTTTTGTTTTTGTTGTTTTTTAAATTCAAGTTGGTTAACATAGAGTGTAGTATTTGGCTCAGGAGTAGAGTTTAGTGATTCATCACCTATGTGAAACACTCAGTGCCCATCCCAACAAGTGCTCTCATTAATTACCACCCCCCCATCCACCTCCCCTCCAGCAACCCTCAGTTTGTCCTCTGAACTCGTCTCTAATGGTTTGCCTCCTTTTTGTTTGTATCGTCTTTTTCCTTCCCTCCCCTGTGTTCTGTTTTGTTTCTTAAATTCCACATATGGGTGAAATCATGGTATTTGTCTTTCTCTGACATATTTCGCTTAGCATCATACACTCTGGTTTCCATCCATGTTGTTGCAGTTGCAAGATTTCATTCTTTTTGTTGGCTGAGTAATTTTCCATTTACGCACACACACACATACACACTCTCTCTCTCTCTCTCGCTCGCTCTCTATCTCTCCACATCGTCTTTATCCATTTTATCCATTCATCTGTTGAAGGACATTTGGGTTCTCTCCATAATTTGGCTATTGTTGATAGTGCTGCTATAAACATTAGGGTGCATATACCCCTTCGAATTAACATTAATCTTAAAAAGGTTTAAGAAAAACTTCAATGTTGGAGCCCTTGGCTGGCTCAGTCAGAAGAGCATGCGACCCTTGATCTTAGGGTCATGAGTTTGAGCCCCACATTGCATGTAGAGATTACTAAAAAAAAATAAACTTAGAAAAATATTTCAGTGTTATTTTGTTTTAGTTTGGAAGTAGTAAGTAGTAGAATAGCTTGACCTGTTTGGGTAATTGTTTTCATGAGACATTATCAGTTCCAGCACCCTCTTATTTTACATACTGAAGTAAAATTCACATGGTATAAAATTAAGTATTTTGAAGTGTATAATTTGTGGCATTTGGTATGTTCATGATATTTTGCAAGTATAACCTTTATCTAGTTCCAAAACATTTCATCATCCCCAAAGGAAAAACCCCAAATCTATTAAGCAGTTCCTCCTTGTTTCTCTTTCTCCATAGCCCCTGGAGAACACTAATCTGTCATTCTATCTCTCTGGATTTATCTTTTCTGGGTATGTCATATCATGTAAGTGGAATTATATAACATGTGATATTTTATATAACGTGATGTTTTGTGTCTGCTTCTTTCACTTAGGATGTTTTCTAGGCCCATTTATGTTGTAGTATGTATCAGTACTTCATTTTTATTTATTATTATTATTTTTAAAACAAAGTCTTTTTTTTTTTTTAAGATTTTATTTATTTATTTGACAGAGATCCCAAGTAGGCAGAGAGGCAGGCAAAGAGAGAGGGGGAGGCAGGCTCCCTGATGAGCAGAGAGCCCGATGCGGGGCTCTATCCCAGGACCCTGGGATCATGACCTGGCAGACGCTTTAACCCACTGAGCCACCCAGGTGCCCCTCATTTTTATTTTTAAGGCTGAAAAATATTCTACTGTATGGATATACCACATTTGTGTGTTCATCAATTCATAGTGTTTTTGGTTGTTTCCATCTTTTGATTATTATAAATAGTGCTTCTATGAACCCTCATTTACAAGTTTTTGTTCAGATACAGGTTTTCAATTCTTTTGGGTATGTAGCTAGTAATGGAATTGCTGGGCCATTTGGTAATTTTATATTTTACTTTTTTTTCTTTGTTAAGTTTATTTTTAATTTATTTTTGTGGTCTCTATGCCAAGCATGAGGCTTGAACTCATGACCCTGAGATCAAGAGTCACGTGCTCTACAGACTGAGGCAACCAGGCCCCTTATATTTTACTTTTTGAGTAAAATGCACCGTTTTATTTATTTATTTATTTTTTAAGATTTTATTTTATTTATTTAGAGAGACCTCGTGTGCATGAGTACATGAGGGGCAGAGGGAGAAGGAGAGAGAGAATCTGAATCAGACTCACCACTGATCATGGAGCCCAAGGTGGGTCTTGATTCCATGACCCTGAGACTGACCCAAGCTGAAATCAAGAGTTGAACACCCAGCTGACTGAGCCACCCAGGCATCTAGGCTGCACCATTTTAGATTCTTACCAGCAGTGTTCACTAGTGGGTATAAGGGGTACCTCTTGAGATTTTGATTTGCATTTCCCTAATAGCTAGTGATGTTGAGCATCTTTTCTTGTGCTTTATTGGCCATTTGCATATACTTTTTTGGTGAAGTGTCTGTTCAAGTTCTTTGCCCATTTTTCTTTAAATTTGATAGAAAGTTTTCACTGTATTTGTTTATAATTGGTCAGAATTCACATTTTAAGTGTATGTCCGTTAAATGTAGCTCACCTCAAGGTGCCATATTTCCAAGTGATTAATATGATTCCACTGATTAACATGGTTCCTTTTCTTCCATACTTTTTTTTTTTTTAAAGATTTTATTTATTTATTTGACAGACAGAGATTACAACTAGGCAGAGAGGC
Source organism: Mellivora capensis (assembly GCA_004024625.1). Classification (NCBI taxonomy): domain Eukaryota; kingdom Metazoa; phylum Chordata; class Mammalia; order Carnivora; family Mustelidae; genus Mellivora; species Mellivora capensis. The sequence continues at coordinate 91,837 of PISX010006587.1, read as the reverse complement.
AGGCAGACAGAGAGGCAGGCAGACAGAGAGGAAGGCAGACAGAGAGGAAGGAAAGCAGACTCTTTGCTGAGCAGAGAGCCCGACGCGGGGCTCGATCCCAGAACCCTGGGATCATGACCTGAGCCGAAGGCAGAGGCTTTAACCCACTGCACCACCCAGGCGCCCCATACTTTTTTTTTTTTAATTCAAGTTGGTTAACATATAGCATAGTATTGGTTTTAGGAGTAGAATTTAGTGATTCATCACTTACATATAACACCCAGTGCTCATCCCATTCACATGAGTGGAATCATATGGTATGTGTCTTTGAGTAACTTTTTTGACTTAGCATCATACACTCTAGTTCTACCCATGTTGTTGCAAATGGCAAGATTTCGTTCTTTTTGATGGCTGAGTAATATTCCATTTGTGTGTGTGTGTGTGTGTGTGTGTGTGTGCATACACACACATATATACACTTAAAATGTGAAATCTGACCAATTTCACCAAGAAAAGATATTCAAATGGACAATAAAGCAAAAGAAAAGATGCTCAATATCACTAGTTATTAGGGAAATGCAAATCCAGGAGTGTATACACACACATACACCATGTCTTCTTTATCTGTTCATCAGTTGATGGACATTTGGGCTCTTTCCAAAATTCGACTATTTTTTTTTTTTTTTTTTTTTTTTTTTTTTTTTTTTTTTTTTTTTTAGATTTTATTTATTTATTTGTCAGAGAGAGAGGGAGAGAGAGAGAGCAAGCACAGGCAGACAGAGTGGCAGGCAGAGGCAGAGGGAGAAGCAGGCTCCCTGCCGAGCAAGGAGCCCGATATGGGACTCGATCCCAGGACGCCAGGATCATGACCTGAGCTGAAGGCAGCCGCTTAACCAACTGAGCCACACAGGCGTCCCTCGACTATTGTTGATGGCTGCTATGAACACTGAGGTACATGTGTCCCTTCAAATCAACATTTTTATATCCTTTGGATAAAAACCTAGTATTGCATTTGCTGGGTCATAGGGTAGTTCTGGCTTTAGCTTTTTGAGGAACATCCATACTGTTGTCCACAGTGACTGCATCAGTTTGCGTTTCTACCAACAGTGCAAGAGAGTTCTTTTTCTGCATCCTCGCAAACACCTGTTGTTTTCTGTGTTGTTAATTTTAGCCGTTCTGACAGGTGTGAGGTGGTAGGTATCTCACCATAGTTTTGATTTGTATTTCCCTGATGATGAGTGATGTTGAGCATCTTTACATGTGTCTGTTGGCCATCTGGATGTCTTTTTTGGAAACCTTTATTTGCTTTTTTAAAAAAAAGTTGTGACGGGCACCTAGCTGGTTCAGTTAGTGGAACATGTAACTCTTATCTTGGGGTTGTAAGTTCAAGCCCCATGTTAGCTGTAGAGGTTACTTAAAAATAAAATCTTGGGGCACCTAGGTGGCACAGTTGGTTAAATGTCTGCTTCTTGGTTTAGGCTCAGGTCATGATCTCAGGGTTGTGTGATCAAGCCCCACATTGGGCTCCACCCTCAGGCTGGAGTCTGCTTGGGTTTCTCTTTCCATTTCCCTTTCCCCCTCCCTGCTTGCTCGTTTACTCTCTCTCAAATAAATAAATCTTTTAAAAAATTTTTTTAAAAATTAAAAATTTGTGGCATACGTACATAGAGAATATTCCATTTTAACCATTTAAAAATGTACAATTCTGTGGCATTAAGTACATTTACCTTGTTGTGTGACCCATCACCGCTATCACTAGACTATTCCTTTTCCCCAACTAAATGCTATTGAACATGGGTTTACAAATATCTGAATTCCTGCTTTCACTTCTTTGGACATAAACTCAGAAGTAGAGTTGCTGGGTTATGTGGTGATTCTGTGTTTAATTCTTTTGAGGAAGCAAACATGGTTTTCTACAGCTGCTAATCATTTCACATTCTCAGCAACAGTACACAGGATTCTAATTTCTCCACATCCTGGCCAACACTTATTTTCTTTCTTTTTTTTCCTTTTATTTTTTTTAGTATAGCCTTGCTATTAGGTATGAAATGGTATCTTGTGGTTTTGGTTTGCGTTTCCTTAGGGATTAGTGATGTTGAGCATCACTTTGTGTGCTTTTTGGTCATTGTGTATCTTCTAAGAGTGTGATACTTTTAGCTCTTATATTTTGGTCTTTGATCTACTTTGAGTTGTACATTGTGAGGTTAAGGGCCAGCTCCATTCTTTTGCAGGTGGGTATCCAGTTGTTCCAGTATTATTTGTCCTTTGTTTCCCCAGTGAATGCTCTTGGCATTCTTGTTGAAAATCAGTTCTTTATTGTTGTATGGGCTTATTTCTGGACTCTTTTATTCTCTTGATCTGTATATCTATCTTAATGCCAGTACCACACTGTTCTGATTATTAAGCTTTGTGGTAGTTTTAAAATCATAAAGTATAAGCCTTCCAATTTTATTTGGAGAACTGTACATTTTGAATATTATTGTGGAGTACCTCTAGACATCAGATAACTTCTTAGTCACTGCTCATTGTGGGTTGTTACTGTTTGTTTTGTTGTTTTGTGTCTTTTCTAAACTATTTTTGTAAAGTATGTATTCTTAGTCATGTGTGATCCTTGGAGTCTGTGTTTCATTATCTTAGTATTCAGCTAGCATTTTGACCATATTTCCTTGAATACCTGTAGCCCAAAACAGGATAATACTCTTTCAGTTTTGACTAAATGGTTCTGTGTTTGAATATTCCTTCAACACTAAGCCAAGCTACTTACAACCCTGCCTTATCCTTCACTACCCGTTTGTGTGGAGCCTGGTGGTGAGGTAGGGGTGAAAATATAGGGTCTTTTTTTTTTTTTTTTAAGATTTTGTTTATTAATTTGACAGAGAGAGAGAGAGGGAATACAAGCAGGGGGAGTGGGAGAGGAAGAAGTAGGCCTCCTGCTGACCAGGAAGCTGACACAGGGCTCGATCCCAGGACCCTGGGGTCATGACCTGAGCTGAAGGCAGACGCTCAATGACTGAGCCAGCCAGGCACCCCAACTTAGGGTCTTCTTTCTGTGCATATATCCAGACTTGGGCATATATGTGTATCCTTTTAGAGGCAGGCAGAGACAGAGAGGGGGAAGCAGGTTGTCCGCTGAGCAGAGAGCCTGATGTGGGGCTCGATCCCAGGACCCTGAGACCATGACCTGAGCTGAAGGCAGAGGCTTAACCCACTGAGCCACCCAGGCGCCCCGCTTTTAGAATCCTTTTTATGTCTGAGAGGTTACAAAGCTCATTTCTCCCTACCTACCTCCTTTTTCAGTCTCTCCCTTCCCTGTTTTCCCTTACCCAGGCTGCTTGCCCTGGAAGTGCTCCAAGTCAGGCAGAACAAAGTCCTTGTGCCAGTCCTCCAGGAAGCTGCCAGTCAGGTCCTAACATTCAGTCACAGTTCTTGGAGACTAAGGTTTGTATTGCTCCCTTGGGACTATCAGCCTGTACCAGGAGTGCAGTTGCCATCCTCACTGCCCCTGCTGAACTAGAGAGTAGGGGATGATAGGCAGGTGATTTAAAACCCCGTAACACTTTTTTTTTTTTTAAAGATTTTATTTATTTTTTGAGAGAGAGAGAGAGTGTTGCGTGTGAGCAGGTGGGGGAAGGACTGAGGGAGAGGGTGAAACAGACTCCTGCTGAGTAGGGACCCTCCCCACCCCTGCTGCAGGACTTGATGCAGGACTCGATTCCAGGATGCTGGATCATAACCTTAGCTGAAGGCAGACAACTAACTGACCTGGCCACCCAGGAGCATCCCCTATAACAGTCTTTTATTGCAATGTCGTGGGTTCTTTCTTTGCTAATCTTCTCTTGGTTGTTGTGAGTTTTGGGGGTTACATTCAAGGTTCTGCAAAATTTGATTCTGACAGTTTTTACCAGGTTATTTGTTGCTTGTTTTTGTGGAGGGATGGGCCACAGAGAGTTCCCTGCTCTGCTATTTTTGATCATGTTCTCCCTCTGCTCCCTTTGGTTTTTAGTTTTTCTACTGAATGTCTTCAAAACGTCCAACTTAATTTTTATAACATTTTTTCAAGGACTGCATAAAGGGTTTACTGCATAAAGGGTCATGTATAGTTTAAAGACTAAAAGTGAACACTGCATACGCATCACTCAAAGAAATAGGACATTACCAGTACCTAAGAAGACTCTTACGTGCCCCTTCCTTTTTCTGACCTTCTAGGAGACACTATTCTGAATTTTGTGTTATTTAGTTATGCAAGTAGGTAGGACAGTATAACTAGAAGAAAAATCAGTCAATAGAAATAGACTTAGAAATGATGAGATCATAGAATTAGTACAGAAGATCTTTAAAAACATTTAGTAAAAAGTTGAAGGATTTGGGGCGCCTGGGTGGCTCAGTGGGTTAGAGCCTCTGCCCTTGGCTCAGATCATGATCCTAGGGTCCTGGGATGGAGCCTTGCATTGGCCTCTCTGCTCAGCAGGGAGCCTGCTTCCCCAACCCCGCCTCTCTGCCTACTTGTGATCTCTGTCAAAGAAATAAATAAAATCTTAAAAAAAAAAAAAAGTTGAAGGATTTAAAGGCAGATGTGAAAATACTGAGGAGAGAATGGATATCAGAACCAAATAAAAATTTCAAGTTAATAGATACCTGAATTTTTGCTTTTTGAAAAAAATATTTTATTTATTTATTTATTTGACAGACAGAGATTACAAGTAAGCAGAGAAGCAGGCAGAGAGAGAGGGGGAAGCAGGCTCCCTGCTGAGCAGAGAGCCCGATGCGGGGCTCGATCCCAGGACCCTGAGATCATGACCTGAGCTGAAGGCAGAGGCTTAACCAACTGAGCCACCCAGGCACCCCAGGCAGAGGTTTTAAACCACTGAGCCACCCAAGCGCCCCTATTAAACGTTTTCAATATAACTTACAAAATGAAGAGTGTCATAATACTGCTTTTTCAGATAATAAAAGATGAAAATACTAAGATCTGAAAAATGGGCATGTAACCAAGATGATTGTTTTTATATATTTTTAAAGATTTTTATTTATTTATTTGACAGCGAGAGCAGCAGCGAGAGAGGGAACACAAGCAGGAGGATTGGGAGAGGGAGGGGGAAAAGCAGGTTCCTGTGGAGCAGAGAGCCCAGTGTGGGGCTTGATCCCAGGACCCTGGGATCAGGACCTCACCTGAAGGCAGGCAGACGCTTAATGTCTGAGCCACCCAGGCACCCCTGGTTTTTTTGTTTTGTTTTGTTATCATTTTATTTATTTGTCAGGGAGAGCTTGACCACAAATGGGGAGGGGCAGGCAGAGGGAGAAACAGGCTCCTTGCTAAGCAAGGAGCCCGATATGGGACTTGATCCTAGGACCCTTGGATCATGACCAGAGCCAAAGGCAGATGCTTAACCAATGGAGCCACCCAGGCATCCCACCAAGATAATCATCTTGAATGAAGTAAGGACTAATATGGTTAAAATAAGAGCTCAGTATTTACTGTAGAAATATTTGAGAATGATTCAACATAAATTGTGTTTCACGAAGTATATCTACATTTTTGCTGTATTTATTTAATATAAATTAAATGTTATGACTTAACATATTTTAATTAATGTATGATAAATGCTAAATAACATTTCTATTATATAAATACTTAAATATTAATCTTTTTTCTAAAACTGCACATTTTCATTTTGTAGGTAAGGCTGTGCTATATCCTTCTTGTTAGGACAGTACTGACAGCATAAACCTCTTTATGCACTCAGCTATGATTAAACTAAGGTTTACATCCTTAGTATTAAAATACCACAATCCAGTTACTAATCATATTTTTAATCTTTCTAAGTTGCCAATCGTACCAGTACTGATCAGGGCCATTGGGATTTGTCTTAATGTGGAGCAGGTTAGGACAATGAATTCTTTTTCTTTGGTTAAAAAATTTAAGTTTTAATTCTTTTTTTCCCAACATTTTATAATTTACTTTTGAACAAGTCTCAATTTATGGTTGAGAAGGTTTAGAAGTATTAACTTGGGTCACTGGCTTATATGTGATTAGAATTCAGAATTTTTAGCCTTTGGTTCAATTCTTATCTTCAGTTTTCTGTATATGACATGTTCTTCCATGTTTATGAGAGTGTGTGCCTTTGGTTTTCTTGCATTAATTTTCTTTTGGTACTAAAATATATTAAGGTATTAAGTTGGTTATTCAGAACCATCAAGTATTTTTATATTTGGGGGGAAGCTAAACATTGAGTCCAGTTGATCCTTTATATTAAAAATATATTTATTCTCCACATTGTTATACAATCGTGTGTCCAGGACGACCAATTACAGGGTTGAGAGGATTTAATTTTGTTTTTGAGTAGAGTGACCAGATGGTTCAAATCTCTGACTGGAGAATAGTCTCTCGCATGCCCAATAAGAAGTAAATGTATGCTGTGCATGAAAGTTTTAGTTTTTAAATGATCAAAGACCTCTACTGGAAGCAGGTCACTCTGCAACTTAAAGAAATTTTTGGAGGACTGCAGTATATATAACATTAGCATACATATGATTGCTAGTTTTATAATATTCTGCATCCAATGTAATTTAATTGCAATATCATAATAAAGTATAACATAAAATATTGTTAACTTTGATATAATGTGTACTTCTAATTAGTAACTACTCGGTTTTGTGGTGACAGTGTCATTAATCTCTTGGGTTAATGTGTGTGTGTGTTTTGCAAATGTTTTTAATTTAAACAGTATTAATAAGACTTTCTGTTACTGTAAGTTGTTTACAGAGGTATTCTTTTAACAGTATAAGTGCTTTGTAAGGGTGATTTTAATCTGGATAGAAATTGGGCAGTTTGGTGTGTATTCCTGTAAGTTCTTTTTCTTTATATATGCTAGCATGTGTATATATATTGTTCCCTTGTTTGTTTAAAGATTTTCATTTATTAGAGAGACAGAGAATGAGCACAAGCAGGGGAAGGGGCAGAGGAGGAGGGAGAAGCAGATTCCCTGCTGAGCAGGGAGCCTAAGGTGGGGCTCTGTCACTCTGGTATCATGACCTGAGTGGAAGGCAGATGCTTAACTGACTGAGTCACCCAGGTACCCCTTCAGTTCTCTTGTTACACAATATGCTGTACTATTTTTTGTTTTCCTGCTTAAATTTTTTTTTCTTAGCATTATCTCAATATTTTGTCACTATTTTGAGAATATGGACAAGGTCTTTGGTTTGATTTATGTTTTAAAATAATTTATGTGAGGGGTATGTGGGTGGCTCAGTCAGTTAAGCATCTGACTCTTGATTTTGGCTCAGGTCATGATCTCAGGGTTGTAGGATTGAGCCCTGCATTGAGTTCTGTGGTCAGCATAGAGTCTGTTCTTCTCCCTCTGCTCCCTCCTGCTTGTGCTCTTTCTCTCTTTAAAATAAATTAAATCTTAAAATAAAATAATTTATGTGGTTATTTCATATGAGAGCATTGTAAAAAAATTTGAACAGTGTAGGAAAGTTATAAAAAACAAAATAAAACCACATATAATACCTTCTAGATAGTAATCATTATTAGCAGTCAAATTATCTTTCTAATTTGTCCTGATTGTATGAGTATATACAAAATGCATGTTTTAAATAAAATTTGAAAAAATTTTGGATTATATAAGTTAGTGTTCTTTTTTCACTTAACATTGAAAAAATTATTCCATATCATCAGATAGTTACGTAGTGGCTATAGAACACATAAGTTATTTATACCTTTATTGTTTCTGAGTTTACTTCAGATATTTGCTTCTATGTATCCTGAAATAAACATTTTTATAATTTTCCAGGACACTTATTTCTTTAGGGCTTAATAGGTGAACATTATTATTTATTCCTTGCTGTTCAATAAGTGAACATTTTACTAGATGGTCTTCCAGAGAGGTGATACAGTCCTTTTAACAAGGGATGAGAGTCTATTTCTCTGGATTTGGATAATGTTGGGTAACAAGACTTTTTTTTTTATCTTTACCATTTTTATACGTGAAAAATATTTTAAATATTTTTGTATAACGTCTTGAATGTGTACTTCATATGTGTAATATAACAGTGCTTTGTGGCCTTTGGATATTGTATATATTTAGCAACTAACTGTAAAGTAAAAAGTAAAATAAAATTTATGTGCAAATAAATTGGTACAGTTTGAGTCACATCAATATTGTATTTCTGAAATGTTAGAGAACAATGAAAATTGCAAAGGACCTGTTTTTTCTAGTTTACATTGTCATGTTTGTAAGACTTGGTAGAGTGCTGATGAATCTACCTTGAGGTTTGTTTTTTTTTTAAGATTTTATTTATTTATTTGACAGACAGAGATCACAGGTAGGCAGAGAGGCAGGCAGAGAGGAGGAAGCAGGCTCCCTGCTGAGCAGAGAGCCTGATGCGGGGCTCCATCCCAGGACCCTGGGATCATGACCTGAGCCGAAGGCAGAGGCTTTAACCCACTGAGCCACCCAGGCGCCCCTCACCTTGAGTTTTGATGTGGTGCAGTTGTTAGCTACTAAGAATCATCTCCACCTGCAGCCAGATATGGTCTTTGGAAGGTAGTTTGTTAAGAAAATTATTGGTGGATTAGAATCATCATCAATGGCTAATCTAACAAAGAGCAAATTGCTTTAGAGGCATTTTATTTGACATTTTGATTGTAGATTCTTCCTATTTATTTGTATTAGGAATGTACCCAAAGGACTGTTGATTAGAAATTTTTTGGGGGGGTGCCTGGGTGGCTCAGTCAGTTAAGCTTTGGACTCTCGATTTTTGCCTCAGGTTATGATCTCAGGGTCATGAGCTCAAGCCCCATGTCAGGCTGTGTGCTCAGTGCAGAGTCTGCTTTTCCCTGTCTTTCTGCTCCTCCCTCTGCTCATGCTCTCTCTCTCTCTCTAAAGTAAATAAATAAAATCTTTTAAAAAATTGTTTTTTATTAGGGCACCTAGGTGGCTCTCAGCTGGTTAAGTTCCCAACTCTTGGTTTTGGTTCAGGTGTGATCTTATGGATCCTGAGATTGAGCTCCCTGTCGAGCTCTGAGCTCAGTGGGGAGTCAGCTTGAAGATTGTCTCCCTCTGCTTCTTCCCCCCACTGCATGCTCACTCTGTCTCAAATAAATAAGTAAATCTTTAAAAAAAGAAATTATTTTTTGTTAACTTCATTGTTTGTATTTATGCACATAAAACAATATTTCTTTTTCCCTTTGCCTTAATGTTTTTAAAATATTACAATTCATAACTTAAAGACATTAGTTGCATTGATGTTCAGATTAGTCTGTGTGTGAGAACATGTGTGAAAACACTTATCTAAACATAAGGGAATTTCTTTTTTTTTTTTTTAAGATTTTATTTATTTATTTGAGAGAGAGGCAGTGAGAGAGAGCATGGGCGAGGAGAAGGTCAGAGGGAGAAGCAGACTCCCCGTGGAGCTGGTAGCCTGATGCGGGACTCGATCCCGGGTCTCCGGGATCATGACCTGAGCCAAAGGCAGTCGTCCAACCAACTGAGCCACCCAGGCGTCCCACATAAGGGAATTTCTAATGAATTAAAGAACAATGATGATTTTCAGTACACAAATCATGTTTTTACCCACTGCTCTTGAATCTGCTCTGTTTGACTTAATTATGAAATGAAGTGGCTCTTGCTTAATCCAATCACAGTTTTTTTGTTTAAAAAAAAATTTTTTTTTTTTAAAGATTTTATTTATTTATTTGTCAGAGTGAGCACAGGCAGACAGAGTGGCAGGCAGAAGCAGACGGAGAAGCAGGCTCCCGCTGAGCAAGGAGCCCGATATGGGACTCGATCCCAGGACGCTGGGATCATGACCTGAGCCGAAGGCAGCCGCTTAACCAACTGAGCCACCCAGGCGTCCCTGTTTAAAAAAATTTTTAAGTAATCTCTACAGCTAATATGAGACTCAAACTCACGACCCTGAGATTAAGAATTGGATGCTCTGCCTGTTGAGCCAGGCAGGTGCCCCTATCCAATATTATACCCATAGAAACTCTTGTAGTTTTATTTTCCTAGGAATATCATATATGCAGACTGAGAACTTGAGAGGAGGCTAGGAAGTCTGTATTATAAAAGCCTGAGTCCTAAAACTCATGTGTTTTTCTTCAGATTATACTTTTGAAGCGTCTAAGAGCATACTTGCTTGACTTTACTAAGTCACCTAACTTTACTGTTGAGTTTGATTATAGTGCATAGCATATTAAAGGTGCTGCTAGAACTGAACACACCAACTGGAAGATGTGACTTTTGATAAAAAAAAAAAGAAAGAGAAAAATATATAGTCTTAAAACTTAGTAGCCTGGGGCCATTTAGTATAGTAACAGCATTTAACCTTATATACTTCATTAGTGCTGAATGACATAGTTTTTCAAAGAAGAATACTGTGGTGGTTCTCAGTCATCAAAAAGGTTAAATTCACATAATGTCATGTGTTTGGCTGCCTAAAAAGTCCATGTGTGAGTCCATTTCATGCTCTGAAATAATTATAACTTGCCTTTTTTTCTCTTCCTTTCCAATATTTATATCTTACTTCTTTTTGACTTGGCTAGGGCCATTGTTTAAGTTATTTTTGCAGTGGTTTCTATTTAATTGTAAAGTACATATGTCTAAACTGAGCTTTAGGATTTAAAAGGATAAGCTTCCAATTTTCTAGTAAATTCATTCATTGAAGATATAATTTCTTAATGATTAGCCTACTGAGGGATTATTCTACTTAAAGATATTTACATCTATGCACACAGTTTGGCATATATACCTGCATGTATTTATATATATTTTAAAAGATTTTAATTTATTTGTCAGGGAGAGAGAGAGAGAGAGAGCGAGTGTGCGCACAAGCAGGCAGAGTGGCAGGCAGAGGCAGAGAGAGAAACAGGCTCCCCCCGAGCAAGGAGCCCAATGTGGGACTTGATCCCAGGACCCTGGGATCATGACCTGAGCCGAAGGCAGCGGCTTAACCGACTGAGCCACCCAGGCATCCCATTATATATATTTTAGAAGTACTTGGTTAGAAGGAATTGTGGTTGGTAGGGGCATGAATAGATAAAGAGGTAGGACAAGATCTGCTAGTTATAGAAAAGATTAGAAAGTTTAAGGTAGGTATGAAAGATAGTTGGGGAAGAGAAAACAATTTGAAATCAATGTGTTAATAATTTAATCTTGGAATATTCATTAAAAGGAAATTTTTCATTTTCTCTTTTTTTTTTCTCATTTTCTTGTTTTAATGTCACATTGACCCTAGGAATTTTATAAATAATTAGATATTGTCCTTTAGTGTTTAAGACCGAAGATTTTATATAACTGATTAAAATTATTTATGGTTATTAATAGGTGGTAAAAAAGGAAAAGGGGCAAGTTAAACTTAGTTATCTTTGGAGTAACAGCATTTTTTCTGTTCCAGGATTATAAAACATTGTTTTAGACATGGACTTTTATGCAGCCAAATGTACGAAATTATGTGTTTTACTACACTGTCTTGATAGTTGAATTTGGCCCAGACTTATGGGAATCCTGTAGGCATGTGTATGTTTGACTTCTGTGCAAGCTACTAGAGAAGGGTTGGTTTTAATTAAAGCTTCATAAAGCAGTGCCAAAATATGGATTTTTTAGGTGTTTGTTGTTTGCTTCTTTGTAGTGAGCCTACCTATTGTTTCTTTTTCCATTCTGCCTTTCTTGGCTTTAAAGAAACACCCTTCTTGCTCCTGGATCTTAAAATTTCAAAGTGAAACCAATATGTACATATCTTACTTTATTTATTATTATTATTATTATTATTATTATTATTTTCTTGAAAAAAGATTTTATTTATTTATTTGACAGAGAAGAGAGATAGAGTACAAGCAGCGGGAGCAGCAGAGGCAGAGGGAGAAACAAACTTCCCGATGTGGGACTCGATCCCAGGACCCTGGGATCATGACCTGAGCCGAAGGCAGCCACTTAACTGACTGAGCCACACAGGAGCCCTGTTTTTTATTATTATTATTTTTTTAATGTCTCTTACTTTAATGGTACTGAATACAGAGCAGCACTTTTTCTCTTTTGAGGTGACTAGCAGGCATTTCCTCCTCTGCTTCTCTCAGACATTATCTTTGGAGTATTTTCACTGGGTTTTCATTTGAGGGTTTATTTCCCAGTCAGAGGTTATTACTACTACAGTTAGATCCTCTCAGAAGACTTAATGGATTATTATGAATTCAGTATGGAGTCAGAGGAAGGAAAGGAGAAATTTCTGGGTCCCTCTGCAATAGGAATAAGATAAATATAAACTGTCAAACAAGCCAGGACAAATTCAAGTTCTTTTCAGGGTTTTGTTGTTTGGTATGGAGGCTCAAGAAGAACAGGAGAAACTTCTTGGCTCTCTGTGTGGATATGAGAGGTTGTGGTTGTCTTTTGTCTACTCATTTTCCTTACCTTAACCACTTACCTTTGCTTTGAAGGTGTTTACAGAAAGAATAGGGATGAGGGGGAAAGAGCTCTCCTTGTGGCTTGCCTCACATCTCTGATCAATTTTTTAAATTTTAATTGTAATTTTTGCTTTTTTTAAAAAAGATTTTATTTATTTAATTGACACATGGAAATCACAAGTAGGCAGAGAGGCAGGCAGAGAGAGAGGAGGAAGCAGGCTCCCTGCCGAGCAGAGAGCTCGATGCGGGCTCGATCCCAGGACCCTGGGATCATGACCTGAGCCAAAGGCAGAGGCTTTAACCCACTGAGCCACCCTGGTGCCCCATTTTTGCTTTTTTTAACTAAGCTCTATGTCCAACGGGGGGCTTGAACCCAAGACCCTGAATCAAGATCTCTTGCTCTATCATGAGGCAGCTAGGTGCCCTCATCTCTGATCAGTTTTGTTGTTCTTTTCTGTGGTGGTCATTCTTATTTTATCAGTAAAGAAATTGAGGCATTGTCAAAGGTTACTGTTTCCCTGTATTCTCTGTACATTGTTTATCATTGAACCCTTTTGTGAATCTGTGTGTTTTCCCCACCTTTGAGTTGTGAAGCCATCCTAACTTCCTTCTTTATAGAGGAGATGCTTTGAAATAGTCATTTACCAGTTTGTGATTTTGGCTTTTCTTCATTGGCAGATTGTAATATTGGGGCTGCTTTGACCATAAAATACATTTCTGACTGATCTGACAGCCACAAAGAGTGAGGTATCTTTTTATAGCTTTGAAATAAAAAAATGCAGCTTGACGGATTTTTTGCTAACTCTTGCTTAAGTTTGATTGCTATTAGAAATTTACCAACATCCTGAAACAATTACGTGAGAGAATGGCTGATAGCAGTAAGTAGCATATTTGTATGAATAATTTTTCAACCAAATGTAGAAAAGGGGAGCTAATTGGTTTAAAGTGATGGTGATATTCATTTTATTGCATAATTAATATAATGGAAAATAATTAAAAATGAAAAGAAAGTGAGAACTTCACAATTCTAAAACAATTCTAACACAGAACAAGTCATTTTTATTTTCTGTTCTTGCACTTGTATTTGTAAGTATATTTAATTTTTATTATTTGGTAATATAAATACATATGTATAATCTATAAAGTTATGTTTAAAAATTTTTTAAAGTTTTATTTATTGAATTTTTGTGCCCAACATGGGGCTCAAACTCACAACCCCAAGATCAAGAATTATATGCTTCTCCGAATGAGCCAGCCAGATGCCCCTGTAAAGCCATGATTCAAAAATTAGAGATAGGGGGAAGTTTTAGGGGTCTTAGAAATGGATGGTAGGAGAGCTTGGGTGGCTCAGGCAGTTAAGCATCTGACTCTTGGATTGTCTCAGGTCCAGATCTCATGACTCATGAGATTGAGCCCCACCTATTGCTCCAAGCTCAGGAGGAGTCTGCTTCCATATTCTCTCCCTCTGACCTCTCCCCTATTAGTACATGTGCCCTCTCTCTTTTTTCCTCTCTCTTTCTTTCAAATAAATTGAAAGAAAAGAAAGAAAGAAAGATGGGATGCTTGGGTGGCTCAGTCAGTTAAGCATCTCTCTTCTACTCGGGTTGTGATCCCAGGGTCCTGGGATCCAGCCTCACATCTGGCTCCTTGCTCAGCAGGGAGCCTGCTGTTCCCTCTCCCTCTGCCTGCCCTGCCCCCTGCTTGTACACATCCCCTCTCTCTGTCAAATAAATAAAATCTTAGAAAAGAAAGAAAGAAAGGGATAGTAAAGACTGGGGGGTAGGGTCACCTAGGTGGCTGCCTTCCTCTCAGGTTTGGACCCTATGTCAGTGGGGAGTCTGCTTCTCCTTCTCTGGCAACCCCCCCCCCCCAACTTGTGCTGTCTCTCTCTCTCAAAGTCTTTTTTTAAAGAAGATTGGAAGGTAATACTTTCCTATAGTTACTTGATAAAGGACACCCCTTAAAAAGGAACTTTGAAGGAGTGAAGAAAGATAAGAATATTAAATATACAAGGAAGGTGTTTCAGAATTTCAGAACCACTGGTGTAACATAATCTTATATTTACTATCAGCTTAGAAGAGATATTGCATTTACTTTATTTCCAGTGATAAGGGAGACTATATATTTTTCCCCAAGATACACTATCTTTAAATGAAAATAAAATCTTTCTACCATTAAACACCTAAAAATGATGGATTTTTTTTGTTGTTTATTTTATTTTTTAAGATTTTATTTATTTATTTGACAGAAAGAGACATAGCAAGAGGGGGAACACAAACGGGGAGTGGGAGCGGGAGAAGGAGGCTTCCCGCTGAGCAGGGAGTCCGATGCAGGGCTTGATCCCAGGACCCTGGGATCATGACCTGAGCCAATGGCAGATGCTTAGCTGACTGAGCCACCCAGGTGCCCTTATTTTATTTTTTAGAAGATTTTATTTATTTGTTTTTCAGTGGGGGGGGTAGGTAGAGGGAGAAGCAGTCTCCGCACTGAGCAAGGAGCCTGATGCAGGACTCAATCCCAGGACCTTGGGATAATGACCCCAGCCAAAGGCAAACGCTTAACCAACTGAGCCACCCAAGTGTCCCGGATTTATTTTATTTTATTTTTTAAACCAAACAAATGAACAAACAAAAACCTCAAGGTTGAGCTAGCAAAAAAGATTAAAAAAATGAAACAAATCAAAACACAAGAGAGCCCAAATTCAAAAGTGTAGAAGCATTTGATGACTGCTGCCCTGAAGTCATCTACTTGTTCCACATGACTTATACTTTCAGTTTTTAAGAGGTACACATGGGGGGGGCACCTGGGTGGGTCAGTGGACTAAAGCCTCTGCCTTTGGCTGAGGTATGATCCCAGGGTCCTGGGATCGAGCCCCGTATCGGGCTCTCTGCTCGGTGAGGGGCCTGCTTCTGCCCCCCTCCTCTGCCTGCCTCTGCCTACTTGTGATCTCTGTCTGTCAAATAAATAAATAAAAATCTTAAAAAAAAAAGAGAGAGAGAGAGATACGCATGGGAGTCAGGAGACAAAGAATAGAAGCCATGCCTTATAGGAAGTCAGGCCAGAGATCCACCTTCCTAAAATGAGAATCCACAAAAAGCTATATACCCACTGTGAAAGGGAGAAGCAGAAAAAAATCACCCTAGCAAAGAGAGAAAACTTATCCTTCTTAGCTTTGGCTATAAATAGAGGGAGAAAAAAGTTTTCCCTGAATGTTTATAATTAGAAACATGCCCTCATAGAGGTTTGGGACCCCACTACCTGTGTAACTTCAAAAAAAAAAAAAAAAATCTCTGAACTGAGACTCATTTTGAGTGATTACAGCTTGGTGTTATGCCCAGGCAAAGATAGAAATGAATCCAAATTCTTTCTGGAGGAGTATCTTCTCAAAGGCTTCCAAGAATCACCAAATATAACATTTCAGAGAGTGCAGACTCCTTTACACAAAGCACATGAGGAGATAATTCACCAAGAGCAAAACAAAACACCTAAATCAGACCCACAGAAACTTCAAATAGTGTCATTACTAGACATTTATAAAAATAAATGTGCTTAATGTATCTGAAGAAACAAATGGAAGAACTGAAATAAGACTCAGGAACAAAGGATTGTCCAAAATAATTAGAATCCAGAAACAAAAATATATATAATAATTAAAATGAAAAATTTAAGGACGGGTTTAACAGCATATTGGATTGAAAAGAGAATTAGTGAGGTAGAAGAGAGATTTGAAGAAATAATTAGGAATGTTATACAGGGAGATAAAAGAGAGAAAATATCAATAAGGTTAAGACATGGAAGAAGGATTGAAAAGATCTGAGTACATTTATGGTAAGCAGAATAACAGCCCCTCAAAGATATTCATATCCTAACCCCTAGAACCTATGCATATGTTACCTTCAATGGCAGAAGGGACTGGCAAATATGATTAAATCAAGGATTTTTAGATGGGGAGATGATCTTAGATTATCCAGTGAGCCCATTGTAATCACAGCAGTCCTTATAAGGAAAAACAGTAGGCAGGAGAGCCAGAGAGAGATTTGAAGATACTACATCCTTTGCTCTGAAAAGTAGAAGGAGCTATGAGCCAAGGAATACAGGTGGTCTCTAGGGGTTGAAAAAGACAACAGATTCTTCCTTAGAACCTCTTCCAGGAACATAGCCGTGTCGACACCTTGAGTTTAGCCTAGTGAGACCCAATTTGTACTTCTTACCTCCAAAACTGTTGTTCTAGGCCACTAAGTTTGTGGTAATTTGTTATAGCAGCAATAAAAAAAAATCTCTAATCAAAATTCTACATGTAGACGATGAGAGAAGGATAAGAGACCTATGACTTTAAACTTTAAATTATATGTGCATTTAAAAGTTTCCAGAGCAGTGCCTGAAAGAATAAAAATAGAACTAGAAGGCAAATGGAATGGGAGAGGGGAACCTCAAATAATGTAGAAAAAAAAGAGAAAGGAACAAAAGGGTAGGACAAAGATCTGATAGAACTAATATGGTACAAATAAGGCCAAATAAGCCACTATTCATAATGAATATAAATAGATCAAATGCGGGGTGCCTGGGTGGGTCAGTTGTTAAGCCTCTGCCTTCAGCTCAGGTCATAATCCTGGCATCCTGGGATCGAGCCCTGCATTGGGCTCCCTGCTTGGTGAGAGACCTGCTTCTCCCTCTCCTACTCCCCTTGCTCGTGTTCCCTCTCTTGCTCTCTTCATCAAATAAATAAAATCTTAAAAAAAAGATCAAATGCTGTACATAAAAGACAAAGTTTGTCAGATTATATGTAGAAGCCAAAACCAACATGTGGCTTTTTGTTTTTTGTTTTTGAAGATTTTATTTTTTTATTTGAAAGAGAGAGAATGAGAGAAACAGCATGAGATGGGGGAGGTCAGAGGGAGAAGCAGACTCCCCACTGAGCAGGGAGCCTGATGCAGGACTGGATCCCAGGACTCCAGGATCATGACCTGAGCTGAAGGCAATTGCTTAACCAACTGAGCCACACAGGTGCCCCCAACATATGGTTTCTAAGAGATTAAAATACTGGGATAGAGGCAGTTGGAAGGTAAAAGGAATGCAAATGCTATACCTGGCAAAGTAGTAACCAAAAGAAATTGGTGGTTATATTAATAAAATAAAATTACTTCAGGCAAAGGAGTACTACTTTAGTGTTTCAAATGAGAATTCGTCTTTGCTGCTGGGTAGACACAGAAACTAACAATGGCTTAAAGAAAGCAGGTATTTATTTTTCCCCCACATGAAAGAGCCTAGAAGTTGACATTTCTAGGGCTGATCATGGAGGTTTCATTTTATCATCAAGGTCTCAGAATACTTATTCTGTGTTTTTTGTACTGCTATCTTTTAGCCTGTAGTTAACCTTGTGGTCCAAGATGGCTGCTTCCGGCACCAATTCTCACAGATGCCATGTAGAAGGAAGGATGGGGGTTAGGTATGGAGCCCATGAAAGCTATTAGGCCATCTCTTGATGTGGTTCATGGAAGCCAACCTAGCTCTTCATTGCAAGACTGTTATGCAGTGTGTTTTAGGTGAGCATATTGGTGCCTGGAGTAAACTTGGACTTTACTTACTGAGGAAAGAAGAAAGATTCAGTATTGGTACAGGTCACCAGCAGTCTCTGCCACATTATATAAAGATTGTGTTTACCAGAAGTTACTGGTTGTTAACTTTATTTTTACCATATAACAAAGGTTCAACATACATAAACCAAAATGACAATTACAAGAATAAATGTACAAATTTGCCATCATAATAGTTTTTAACTCCAAACAAAAATATTTAGTAAGGAGATAGAAGACTTGAACAACCCCATGAATAAGCTTGAATTACTGGGTGGATATAGAACATTGTATTCAAATCTTAAAGAATCAGTACCATAGCATTGCTACTATGTGCATATATAGTATTTTGTGGAATCCAAAATTTCAGATAATGCAACAGATAATTAAAAGTGTCCGGGCACCTGGGTGGCTCTGTAGGTTAGGCCTCCGCCTTTGGCTCAGGTCATGATCTCAGGGTCCTGGGATTGAGTCCCGCATCAGGGAGCCTGCTTCCTCCACTCTCTCTTCTCTCTGCCTACTTGTGATCTCTCTCTCTGTCAAATAAATAAATAAAATCTTTAAAAAAAAATGCCCCTGGAAATCTCAACAGATTTCAAAGATTGTGTGTCATTCAGACCATTTTTTCTCATGACACTCACTGCAAGCTAAATTAGTTTTTAGAAAGGTAACTTTCTAAAAAAAAAGATTTATTTATTTATTTATTTATTTATTTATTTATTTGACAGACAGAGGTCACAAGTAGGCAGAGAGGCAGGCAGAGCAGAAAGAGAGGGAAGCAGGCTCCCTGCTGAGCAGAGAGCCTGATGTAGGGCTCGATCCCAGGACCCTGGGATCATGACCTGAGCCTAATCGAAGGCAGAGGCTTTAACCCACTGAGCCAGCCAGGCACCCTGGTAACTTTTTTTTTTTTTTTAAGATTTTATTTATTTATTTGACACAGAGACAGAGGGAGAGCACAAGCAGGGGGAGCAGCAGGCAGAGGGAGAGGGAGAAGCAGGGCTCCATCCCAGGACCCTGGGATCATGACCTGAACTGAAGGCAGATGCTTAACTGACTGAGCCACCCAGGCACCCCTAGAAAGGTAACTTTAAAAAGTGTTTGAAAATTTGTAAATATACTTGTAAATAACTGAGGTTCCGGAAGAAGTTATGTTGGAGGTTTAAGAATACTTAAAACTCAGTAATAATGAAAATGCAGTATCAAAATTTGTGGTTAACTCTTGGTGGCTCTTGACCATAGCACATAGTCAAGTTTCTTAAATATCCCATGAGAGCATGAAGACAGTGTATATGCAGCCAATGGTAATTAAGAGAGGAAAAGAACCTCACAGATTGGGAACTGTCAGTGGCTTCTCAGGACTTAATGTTAGCGTACAATGCCTTGTGCAATTTGACCTCCAACAGTTGTGAGCTTTCTTTGTTTTAATTTTAATAACATAATTACAGTTCCCTGATCAGATCAGATCAGTGGTTTTGAAACTTTAGTGTGTATCAGAGTCATCTGGAGGATTTGTTAAAGAGCAGATTGCTGGGCCCCACCTCCAGAGTTTCTGATTTAATGAATCTGGGCTGGGGCCCCAAAATTTCTATTTATAACAAATTCCCAGGTGATGTTGATGCTCCTGACCTAGGGACCATGCTTTGAGAACAGCTGTGTTAGAGGCTGCATTCTTTTGGCTCCGTTCCTGTGTGTGTGTGTGTGTGTGTGTGTACATTTTTTTTTCTCCCTGCAATGCCTTTCTCTCCCTTGGTATACTTTTTCAGGAACTCTTAGTCTCCCCCCTGCTTCCCTGTCCCTACAGTTAAATCTCACTCTTTGAAGTATTTTTAACCACTGAATTATTAGATGTTCCTTATCTATACTTCCTTATACTGCTAAATACCTCTCACATATCTGTAAGAGCCCTTGTTATATTTCTTAAAGCCATTAAAATCTGTATTTTGTGTTTATATCCAGTGTATATCCTCATACCTGGTAATAGAAAGCAATAAGTTAATACTTATTAATAAATAAATGAGCTTTTGCCATTCATATTTTGATTGAATATAGGTTAATATATAACCTATGTATTATAGGTTACATATATTTTTATATATTTATATATATATGATGATTATGGCGATTTATCCAATACTCTGTGTAGCACAGTGTTAAAATTCTGTGTTGTATATTCAGAAATATATTGGTAAAATACACTTTGGAAGCTCACCTGAATTTGGAAAGTTTTCTTTTGTCTTCCTGCTATTTCATGTCTTGACTGGAACAAAAGGGTACAGGAATAAAGATGGTGAAATGAGGAACTACTTGCAATGGATTTAATAAGGAAGGATAAAGGAAGAACTAGGCCAATGGGTCTTCCTTGATTCATTGTATCAGTTCAATCTGAAAGCAGGGTCACTAGGAGATTAGATATATATGTGTGTGTATGTGTAAATATATATATATATATTTTTTTAAGGTTTTATTTATTTATTTGTCAGAGAGAGAGATGAGTACACAAACGGGAGGAGTGGCAGGCAGAGGGAGAAGGAAGCAGGTTCCCTGCTGAGCAAGGAGCCCAATAACACGACCAACCAGAGCTGAAGGCAGAGGCTTAACTGACTGAGCCACCCAGGCATCCCTATATGTATATATTTTTTAAAGATTTTTATTTGTTGGGGCCCTGGGTAGCTCAGCCAGTTGGGTGTCTGCCTTCAGCTTAGGTTGTGATCCTGGGGTCCCAGGATCAAGCCCCGCATCAGGCTCCCTGCTCAGTAGGGAGCCTGCTTCTCTCTCTCTCCTTCTGCTGCTCCCCCTGCTTGTGCTTTCTCTTGCTCTCGCTCCCATTCTGTCATTAATAAATGAATAAAATCTTTGAAAAAAGATATATATTTTTTCTTGGTGCTAGAAATATTTGTTTGCTTTTTTTTTTTAAAGATTTTCTTGTTTTTAAGTAATTTCTGCACCCAATGTGCAGCTCAAATTCACAATCCTGAGATCAAGAGTTGCATGCTCCATAGACTGAGGTAGCCGGGCGTGCCCCCAAATTTTTGATTTTATAAAGAACAGCAAATGCATGAAATTTTTAACTGCTATTTGTTATCAACATTAGAGAAATGTTGATAACAAATATTATGGTAGAATAATGGATCTCAATCTAGCTGCATATTTAAAAAGTTTTAGTGTCCTACCCATCTTCATCTTATTAAATCAGGATATTAAGGAGGGTGTCGTTCCTGGTTTTATTAATGACTGCTTGTGCAGCCATAACTGAGAACTGCTGTTTTATGGCAATAAGGGATTCAAAGAAAATACTCAAAATAAAAAGTAGGGACCTAGTAAGTGTGTTTTGAGATTGGTCCATATTTATTTTGCATAGTGCTATCTGATGAATTATTATAAATATGAATTATGAATAGTGAAATTGTATTTGATCAATGTATCCTTCTGTGTAGTAACATGTTTTGACTCGAAATGTAAATGAGATTATATGAGCTGTAGCATAGCTCATGGAGAGTGGTGTCTGGAGGATATCTGTGAATTAGCAAAAGGTGATTAGAGCCAGCAGTCTCACTGAATGAAACTGTCTTCTTTCATCCTGTCCTCTTACTTGTATTTTTTGTTGTTTTGTTTTTGGTTTTTGTTTTAAGTAGGCTCCATACCCAGCGTCGAGCTCAGTGTTGGGCCTGAACTCACCAGCCTGAGATCAAGACCTGAGCTAAAATCAAGAGGCAGAGAGGCCCAACAGACTGAGCCAACCAGGCTCCTCAGTTCATCCAGTTCTTTTCTCTTTTTTTAAAGATTTACTTATTTGAGAGGGAAAGAGCACAGATACGAGTAGGGGGAGGAGCAGAGGGAGAGGGAGAGAGAGACTGTCAAGCAGACATCCTGCTGAGTGCAGAGCCCAGTGCAGGGCTCAATCTCACAACTCTGAGGTCATGACATGAGCTGAAATAAGAGATTAGTTTAACCACTGAGAGCACCCCTCATACTGTTTTTTTTTTTTTTTAAGGTTTTATTTATTTATTTGACAGACAGGGATCACAAGTAGGCAGAGAGGCAGGCAGAGAGAGAGGAAGGGAAGCAGGCTCCCCGATGAGCAGAGAACCCAACGTGGGGCTCGATCCCAGGACCCTGAGATCATGTCCCGAGCCGAAGGCAGACACCCAGCTGACTGAGCAACCCAGGCGCCCCTAGTCAGACTATTATTAAAAAAAATTCAAGGGGCGCCTGGGTGGCTCAGTGGGTTAAAGCCTCTGCCTTCGGCTCAGGTCATGATCCCAGGGTCCTGGGATTGAGCCCTGCATCGGGTTCTCCAATCAGCAGGGAGCCTGCTTCCCTTCCTCTCTCTCTGCCTGCTTCTCTGCCTACTTGTGATCTCTGTCTGTCAAATAAATAAATAAAATCTTAAAAAAAATACAAAATAACAAGTGTTGTAATGGGGAGAAATTGGAAACCTGTATTACTGGTGGGAATACACAATAGTACAGTTGCTGTAGAAAATCGTTTCTTTAAAGGTTAAATATAGGACAGGACTATCATATATGACCCAGCAGTTCCTCCTAGGTTTATATACAAAACAATTGAAATCAGAATCTCAAACAGATATTTGTACACTAATGTTCATAGCAGTGTTCTTTCTTTTTTTTTCTTTCTTAAGATTTTATTTATTTATTTGACAGAGATCACAAGTAGGCAGAGCAGCAAGCAGAGAGAGGGGGGGAAGCAGGCTCCCCTCCGAGCAGGGAGCCAGATGTGGGGCTCCATCCCAGGACCCTGAAATCATGACCTGACCCGAAGGCAGAGGGTTAAACCACTGAGCCACCCAGGTGCCCCAGCAGTGTTATTTCTTATAACCAAAAGAGGAAAGCAAACCAAGTATTTGTTGACAGATAAATGGATATAAACAAAATGTGGCATACACATAAAATGGAATATTAAAATTCAGCCTTAAAAAGGAAGAAAATTCTGGGGCATCTGGGTGGTACAGTCAGTTAAGCACCGGGCTCTTATTTGAACTCAGGTCATGATCTAAGGGTTGTGAGATCAAGCCCCATGTCCAGCTCTGCACTGAGTGTAGAGTCAGCTTGAGATTCTCTCTTCCTCTCCCTTTGTTTCTCCCTATTGAGTCTTAACACAAACATGTGAGCATGCATCCTCTCTCTCAAATAAATCTTAAAAAAAAAAAAGAAGAAGAAGAAAATTCTGACCCATGCTTCCGCATGGAGGGACCTTGAAAACACTAAGCTTAGTGAAATAAGTCAGACACACAAAGACGAATATGGTATAATTTCACTTATATGAGGTATCTAGAATAGGCAAATTCATAGAGACAGATGGTAAAGTAGAGGTTACCAGTGGCTGAGGGGAGGGAGAAAGAGGAAGTTACTGTTGAATGGGTTGAGAATTTGTGCTAGAAGTGATAAAAAGGTTTTGGGTATGGATAGGGATAATGGCAACACAATATTGTGAATGTATTTGATGCCAATGAATTGTTTATTTACAAAAGGTTAAAATGGTAAGTACTGTGTTATATATTTTACCACAGTTAAAAACCAAACAAACAAAAATGTTAGTGTATGGCTGGAAAAAAACTTACCAGAAATCTTCTTTGGTGGTGAGGTTTCACTTTTCACTTTTTGTATCATAGTTTTCTTTGAGTTCTGATTATTTTTTTTCTAATAGCAGAGTGTTTCCATAATAAAAAAGAAGCAAATATATGACAAAGATATAATCTATATGTGAAAATATTGCCCAGAAAGTCCAGATTGTAAGGATCGTTGATAATCTCACTACTTAAAGCTTTTGAATTTTTTGATTAGATGATTTTCCATAGGACTGGAGTCCATTAAGTACTTTCAATGATGTATAAATAAAACTTCTTTAATAAAAGTTATATTTTCAGGGTGCCTGGGTGGTTCAGTGGGTTAAAGCCTCTGCCTTTGGCTCAGGTCATGATCCCAGGGTCCTGGGATCGAGCCCCACATCGGGCTCTCTGCTCAGCGGGGAGCCTGCTTCCCTTAAGCCTCTCTCTGTCTGCCTGCCTCTCTGCCTACTTGTGATCTCTTTCAAATAAATAAATAAAATATTTTAAAATATATAATAAATAAAAGTTATATTTTCATTTGGGTAGATGGTTTCTAGTTTGATGCATCTTTATTATTTTTAACCTATTTTTATCTTGAAATTTTTTTAATGTATCAAGGTATATGCACTATAGGCAGTATGTAATGGTCAGCTATTCAGTAGAATTTTGTATAGAAATATCTTTTTAAGTCCAAGATTGTGTAGCTTTAACCTTCTTTAAGCACTTTTTTTATACTCGGAAAAGGAAGAAGAGGATAGTTGTGGTCGTTCCGTTTCTGCAGTATTTTTCCTATTTACTAGCCATTCAGAAAGTCTTTCAACTAAAACTGAAGAGAAAATTTTGTCCTTTGGGGCGCCTGGGTGGCTCAGTGGGTTAAGCCTCTGCCTTCAGCTCAGGTCATGATCTCAGGGTCCTGGGATTGAGCCCCACATCAGGCACTCTGCTTAGCAGGGAGCCTGCTTCCCTCTCTCTCTCTGCCTGTCTTCTGCCTACTTGTGATCTCTCTGTCAAATAAATAAATAAAATCTTAAAAAAATTTTTTTTTGTCCTTTTGTCTGTTATCTTCTGAAGATATTTATGGCTGTCTAGTTAAAGATACAGAACTAAAGGGACGCCTGGGTGGCTCAGTTGGTTGGGCGGCTGCCTTCGGTTCAGGTCATGATCCCAGCGTCCTGGGATCCAGTCCCACATCAGGCTCCTTGCTCGGCAGGGAGCCTGCTTCTCCCTCTGCCTCTGCCTGCCACTCTGTCTGCCTGTGCTCACTCTCTCGCTCTCACTCTCTCTCTCTGACAAATAAATAAAATCTTTAAAAAAAAAAAAAAAGATACAGAACTAAGGAGGAAAACATGGTAGCTTGTATCACCATTGAACCAACCTTTCTGTTCAAGTACCTTCTGCATCTAATTCTTTTTGTTCTAAGTACAGACTGCAACACATATCCTAACCAGCTTCTTCATGCACTTTGACACTGGCCATAAGGAGGATTTGAGCAATCTTTTCCTAAAACCCGAAAAAAACTACTCAGTATAATTCCTTGTGAAAATTTTTGTAAAGGAAGAACTGAAGAGCATTAGCTCTTCTCCTCAAAAGCATAGAAGTCAAAGCAGTATTTATGTCAATAAAACTTATTAATAATTTTGCCTATTTTTTTTAAAGATTTTATTTATTTATTTGTCAGAGAGAGTGAGCGAGCACAGGCAGATAGAGTGGCAGGCAGAGGGAGAAGCAGGCTCCCTGCCGAGCAAGGAGCCCGATGCGGGACTCGATCCCAGGACGCTGGGATCATGACCTGAGCCGAAGGCAGCCGCTTAACCAACTGAGCCACCCAGGCGTCCCAATAATTTTGCCTATTTTAATCTGTGAATGTAACAAGAAGTTTTAAGTTACAATTATGGTGACATGTAAGCATTGTTTTGTTTTATTTTCTTGAAGATTGTTAGAGAGACAGAATGAGTGGGAAGGGCAGAGGGAGAGGGAGAAAGACTCTCAAGCAGACTCCCCACTGAGCGCAAACCCTGACACAGGGTTGGATCTCACAACTCTGAGTCTGACTCTTAACTGCGCCATCCAGGCGCCCCTAAGCATTGTTATTTTTTAATTGAAATATGATTGATATATCTTACTAGTTTCAGGTATACATCATAGTGATTTGATATTTTTATACATTATGAAGTGATCCCCGCAATAAGTCTAGTTACCATCTGTACCATGCAAAGTTATTGCAATATTATTGACTGTAATCCCTCTACTGTACATTATAAGTGCTATTCTTTTTCTTTTTTAAAAGATTTTATTTATTGAGAGAGAGCATGAGAGGGGAGAGGGTCAGAGGGAGGAGCAGACTCCCTTGGAGCCTGATGCGGGACTTGATCCTGGAACTCCAGGATCATGACCTGAGCTGAAGGCAGTCGTTTAACCAACAGAGCCACCCAGGCGCCCCTATAAGCGCTATTCTTGATTTAATTTAGTAGTAATTGAGTGAGGGACATACTTATTTTGATTAATTATCCAATAGTCAGAAAAAAGATGTTCAGACCGAGAGTGGCATAGATCACAAATTCAAACCAGCTCTGGAATTTTACTTTTCACTAGCTGTTTTCCCTTGGGAAATTAATTATCAAACTAATTTTCGTTTTGATTTTCTGTGTTACGGGGATGACCTGCTTTGTGATGGGAGAAGGGACTAAAAGGAAGGAATTAACCCAATTATTGATTTATTTTTTTAGCTATTTGAATAGCTACATTGTGTAAATTATGAGGCTCTTAGTGTTCTTATAATTTATTTCTTTTAAAGCTCTTACAGCACAGATTTTTAAAAATTCAATTCATTAAAATAAACATCCTAGGATGCCTGGATTTAGGCAACACGATTAAATTCTGTTTAATTGAAGATTACAAAGAACTTTAAAATTTTCTAAAACTTGCTTTATTTTGAACAATTACTATGCATAAGTTATTGTGGGACATCATAAAGAAGAAAAGGGTTTTTGCCTGTAAGAGGCTTATAGTATTTTGGAAGAACTAATTTGTTTTTGTTTTTTTTTTAAGATTTTATTTATTCATTTAAGAGAGAGAGCACAGGCAGGGAGGAGGGGCAGAGGAAGAGGGGGAAGCATGCTTCCCACACTGAGCAGGGAGCCTGATGTGTGGCCTTAATCCCAGGACCATGAGATCATTACCTGAGCTGAAGGCAGTTGCTTAACTGACTGAGCCACCCAGGAACCCTTGATGATTTTTTTTTTAATCATTTAAAAATATACTGCTGATATCCCTGATATTATAGGGAATAGAGTGGGATTTTCCCCTGATGATGGAAATGGTGAATATTATAAATCTTTTACTCTGTAGGAATTTTGAGCATATTTAGTGACATGAGTGCATGTTGAATTTATACTAATTATAGTAGACCTTCTGGCCTTAAAACAAACAAGAAAGAAAAAAGAAAGTGTGTAGAGGATGGGTTATAGATTTTATGTATATTGTGGTTTTGCTGTTTCTTAATTTTTTTGTAATTAGAATAAGTGAATGGAGGGCTAGGATTTAGTAAATTGAGGGTACCTGTCAAGTAAATTTCAGTTAATTAAAAACAGTCACTTAGTTAAACATTTATTTACTCTGCTGTGTTCTGTACAGCAGAAGCTGCTTGACACTGTAGGCAGTTAAGACAGCAGTGCCTGGTTCCATAGAGTTCCACAGTTTAGTAAGCAGACAGGTAACAATAGCCACAGTCTATAGCATAGTGATAAATAGATGTATAGTTAAGGATAATATCACTCATTTGTGCATCATAAATTTATTGGGCAACTATTTTGTCTTAAGCCTAGTGTTGGCACTGGAAGTACAGTGAAAACAAAGATTTGCTTCTACATTGAAGAAGCTTACAGGCAGGTTTTAAGTAGGCTTTATTTTGTTCTTATCCTTAAGCTTTTGAATGAAATAACTAAAACAAGACAGGAAACAGCAGGAGTAAGTTGACTCTACTGGGGGAACTCAAATCAGATGTTTGTATAACAATCTAGTATTTCCTTGATCAACAGAAAAATTTGAAATTCTAATTTTTCTTGTCAATATTGCAGGAACTCTACTATTAAGCTTGTGATAGGGTGTTTTTTAAAAAGCAGTAATTAGGTGAAAAGTTACATTAAAGCTTAAAAATCCAAATCCTCAATCAAAAGGAAATATTAATGGAGAAAACACAATAGTTCTTTGGTAGTTAGGGATGAAGCAATCAATGGAGAAATCAATCCAATAACTATTTGGGTTGTCATCAAGGCTGCTTGTTGGTGTCCTGTAATGTGTTATGCTGACTGTTCCTGTATTATCACCCTGCAGTTATCAAAGCCTTATTTTAATTTTTTAAAAAAAATTGTGAGAAAAATGAGGATTCAGGATCTTTGTTACTCTGTATGCCAGTGGGAGGTGTTTGCGGCTTTTCAATACTGGCTTCATCATGACAGTTTTATTATTTATTTTTCCTTCAGTAGAGAAGAAAAACCATCTGCTCAATGACAGTTACTGTGTTTTTGTTTTTTTAGCATAACTTAGCTTAAAAAAGATCTTACAGTGTGGTAGAAAAGAAAACGTTTTCACCACATTACTGAAAGATATTTTTTTTTCTATTAGTCTGTGCTGGTTTACTGTTCTCACACAGGATGTGTTCTGAGTACTTGAAACAAATGTTCATTTTCTTTGTAGATTGTCTTAACAAAGTAATTATTGTAGAATAAAAATAAGCCAATAATCTGAATCTTTGTATTAAGTCTTCTGGAAATATCATTAGGGAAACTGGTGATGAAAATAGTAGTGTGATTTACCCTAAATTAGAGAAAAACAGGTAATTCTAGGAGTGAACTTTTTGGTAAAGATAATTATAATACTATTATCTGTTAACATAGATAAAAGATTTCAGTAGTTCATGCTTTGTTGGTATCATTGCCTTAGTTTTAAATTAAAACTGCCTCGTTCTAGGTCCTTGAATGTGATGGTCTTAGAAAATAGTACTCCTGTGTTTTACTCCTGAGATGTACACCCTAGAATTTCTTTATTCCCAGGTAGTTTAGCTCATGTTTAAAGTTGAGTGTATAATCTCTGAAAATAAAGATGAATTTTCCAGTCCTGTAATAGGAAATTTAAAAGATTGATAAATCAGTATAAATTGTGTTTATCAGAAGAACTGGTTTTGCTGTATGTAAGTCAGTAGTCATTGGTTGATAATGTTTACATAACTTTGATTTTTAAAAGATTTATTTATTTTAGAGAGAGAGTCAGGGAGAAGGGTCAGAGGGAGAGAATCCCAAAGCAGACTCCCTGCTGAGCTCAGATTCCTACAGAGGGCTGGATCTCATGACCCAGGAGATCATGACCTGAGTCAGAACCAAGAGCTGGTGGCTCAACTGAGTGAGCCACCCAGGCACCCCAATTTTTACATAGCTTTAAAAAGTAAACATAAAAGTAAAATCTTCTTATGACATTAAGTATTTATGTAATATTTTTGTAAACTGTATCTTAAAAGCCAGTAAAACTGGGGCACCTGGGTGGTACACTCAGCTGAGTGTCTTACCATTGGCTTTTGGCTCAGGTCTGATCTCAAGGTCTTGGGATTGAGCCCCCATCAGACTCTATGCTCAGTGCAGAGTCTGCCTGGGACTCCCTCTCCCTCTGCCTCCCCGCCCCCGAAATGAGTAAATCTTTAGAAAGGAACAGTAAAACTAACTGAAAATTGAGATACAGATGTTTTTATTCATGTTAAATGAGGTAAGGTGTGATGTGATAGGATGGCACATAACATGATGGGGAATGGGGAACAGTTTTGGAATTAGGCACGTCTGAATTTGAGTTATCTTTCTGCCATTTCTTAGCTGTGGTAATATTTGGCAAATTACTTAATGTCTTTAAACTTTACTTCTCCCGTGGGTCAGATAACCCATGTGAAGTGTCTCATATGGTACCTAGTCTGCAATAGGCACTCAACAAATATTCTTAATACTGGAAAAATTCAGAACTGTGAAATAAAGCCTAAAGTTTGTGGTGGTGAAAGGTAGTTGAAATTTTGGGGTTTCAGAAACCTTTATTTAAAGTATTCAAAGGGGGCACCTGGGTGGCTCAGTGGGTTAAGCCTCTGCCTTCAGCTCAGGTCATGATCTCAGGGTCCTGGGATCGAGCCCTGCATCAGGCTCTCTGCTCGGTGGGGAGCCTGCTTCCCCCCACCCCTGCCTGCCTCTCTGCCTACTTGTGATCTCTCTTTGTGTCAAATAAATGGATAAAATCTTTAAAAAAAAAAAAAAAGTATTCAAGGGTGCCTGCCTGGATGGCTCAATCGGCTGAGCTTCTGACTCTTGATTTCAGCCCAGGTCATGACCTCAGGGTCCTGGAATCCAGCCCCAAGTTGGACTCTGTGCTCAGCGGGGAGTCTGCTTTAGGATTTCTCTCTCCCTCTCTCCTCTGTCCCTCCCTAATTCGTGTGTGTGTGTGTGTGTGTGTGTGTGTGTGTGTATTCACGCACATGCACACTCTTTCAAATTTTAGGGTAGTCGTGAATCTAATTCTTCCTAATTTTATTTATTTTTTTAAATTTTATTTATTTGAGAGAAAGAGTGCATGCAGGAGGGAGGGAGAGAGAGAGAAAGAGCAACCTGAGCAGAAGGTGGACACTTAACCCTTAACTGACTGACCATCTAGGTGCCCCTAATTCTTCAAACTTTAATTAATTTTTCATAGAAATGGTTAGATAAAGTCTTTTATGATTCTAGTACTATAGTTTTTCTTGCTCTGAGGTAATCCATTATAATATGAGAACTATTTAGTACTAATAGTTGTCAAGATAATGAATTGTCTCTTAGTCTTAACTCCTCACACTGATCTCTGCTAATTAATGAAATTCAGTTACCTTTACTGAAAATAATGAAAGGGGAAGTTTACTGCTGATCATATATATTTGTAGGATTCAAATAGAAGCTTGCTATGCTGCATCTGAGTTATATAATGTAACTATAGCCATATCCCAGTGAAGGTAAAATATCATTGAAAGACCACTTGAACTCATGTTTTTCCATTCTCCTTAAAATAAATACTTTTATTTTACTGTAGCTTAGTTATAGAGGAAGATTATAGGAAAAAGTGTCAGTCATTCCAGATATCACAAAAATTGAAAGGCCAAAAAGTATTCTGTACTAAATTTTGTATTAATCAAGTTCTTATGGTTAAGATACTTTTATAAATTCAAAAGTGCCCTACCTAACATGTTATAGAGCATTGGACTGTATGATAATAGATTGTACCTTACATGTTAGGCCAGTAGCATCTTCTTGAGAAAACTTGAATATATGTGAAGATGTACTCATATTTCCTAAAAGAATACATTTTCTTGTGATAATCTGTGTATTTGTTGTGCCAGTCAGTGATGAATCTTTTTTTTTTTTTTTAAAGATTTTATTTATCTCTTTGACAGAGAGTGAGAGAACACAAGCAGGGGGAGCAGCAGAGGGAGAGGGGAAGTAGGCTCCCTGCTGCGCAGAAAGCCCAACGTGGGGCTCTATCACAGGACCCTGGGACCATGACCTGAGCCAAAGGCAGACCCTTAACCAACTGAGCTACGTAGGTGTCCCCAGTTAGTGATGAATCTTAATCACTGAAGAAGTTGGGTGGGGTTCATTTTAATCTCAGGCTACAAGAGTATGCTGTCTTAGGGTAATCATATACTTCATATAAGTTTTGGTAATCAGTATAGTGTTTATAAAGAATTCTTGAGTCAGGCTGCCAAGTATGCTGGCTCCATTTCTTCCTAGTTTTATGAATCTTAGGTACTTTACTTGGTTTCCTCATTTGTGAAATGAGGATGGTGGTAAAAATATTACTGTTTCATAGAATTGTAGAAAGATTTAATGAATTAATATATTTAAATCACTTAAAAAGTGTCTGACACATAAAGGCTCAATAAATTTTAGATATTATAGTTGTCCCTGTTCTACAGTGTGACAGATGTGAACTATCCCTAGGTTTTTCATTATGTCCTATAAAGTATATGCAGAGATTAATAAAATCTGAGATAGAGTGGCTTTGTATTAAGAATATAGAAAGTGGCACCTGGGTGGCTCAGTCAGTAAAGCATCAGGTCGTGATCCTGGGGTCCTGAGATTGAGCCCCATATTGGGGCTCCCTGCTCAGTGGGGAGTCTGCTTCTCCCTCTACACCCCCCCCCACTCATGCTCTTTCTCGCTCTCCAACCCTCTCTCTCTCTGTCAAATAAATAAATACAATCCTTTAAAAAAAAAGAATATAGAAAGAAACTATTCCTTTTGCACTATCATGTAAGCTATAAAATGAGAGAATAAACAGATAATGGCCCTTTGAAGAGGGGGATAAATATAACTTTAAACGTTCTAATTAGATGGGTGAAGTTGCCTATATATTTAGCCATTGATTAAGAAATAGTTATTTGTAACTGGACAAGAGTTATAATGCTGTCAGATTTTCAATAGCAGCCCTTCAAGTTCCCAGTAAATACAGTGCAAAATGAAGACTCATTCATGATAAAAGCAAGCAGAAGATAGTAGTGTAATGCCTTTCATATTGCTATGATTAAAGTGCAGCCCTATCTTCAACTTTAGAGTAACTGAGTTTTAAACCTGTGTTTCCAGGTACCAAGTAAGAGTATGGTGTATGTACCTAAGATGAAAAGTAGCTCAGCACCTTTAGGAGAAAGAATCAGATTCCATTGTACCTAGTTCATACATAAAACTGAGAAAGAGAAAGCTGAATATGGGAACACTCCTGTTATAATCCTTTATGCTCCATGAGAGAAGGAAAACATGTTCTAGAATAAGGATTTCAGAAGGTGGAAGATAGTTACTATTTAGGGTAATTGAGTATACAAATACAATGAAATGTTACATAAGGTCTAATTAGAGGTGAGATTTGTTACTGCCTTGTGTGGCTTATCAATAAGTTAGTGGGAAATACAGGAAGAGAATTCAGGCTTTCTGTATATAGCCTTAAAACTCCAGTCTCCCTTGGAGTGCCTGGGTGGCTCAATGGGTTAAGCCTCTGCCTTCGGCTCAGATCATGATATCAGGGTCCTGGGATTGAGCCCCGCATCTGACTCTCTGCTCAGCAGAGGGCCTGCTTCCTGCCACCCCCGCCCCCTACCTCTCTGTCTACTTGTGATCTCTCTCTCTGTCAAATAAATAAATAAAATCTTAAAAAAAAAAAACCAAAAAACACTCCAGTCCCCTCCTTACCCCCTATTGGCTGCCTTGCTTGCTCAAGGGAAGTTTAATGGTATGATCATTTCCTAATAAGAAAACTTTACCAATTTTAGTGTTGTCTTTGACTAGATGATTTTAAATGAAATTTGCAATGTCTGTGGCTATAACCCATCTCAGTATCAGAAACAGCTACATTCATCATCAGCCCATGGACTTGTAATTTTATATATGGTAGCCTTTTTCCTTTATAAAGCCATCTGTTTGTCATATAAATCCATATAAACACATCTGTTTATCATATAGATGGTATAAATGTCATACCATTATCTAATGTGGAATAAACTTTTGTTTGGAAAACTGCTTATTTTCTGAGAATAATACTGAAATTGTTCTCATTTGGATTTGAAATTAAGAAATGTGAATATTCCCTTGAATAAGAAACAAATGAATTAAATCGATCTAGTTAATAGCACTAGCCATGATATTCTGAATTATTTGGTAGAAAGTGTTATCATTATTTCAGACTTCCACTTTTCGTAAGATTTGTGGTTTTTTGCTAGAGTGAATAGGTACTTTTTAGTTTAAAACAGGATACTTTTGTTCTTTGAGTACCCATCCTTGTTTTTGGCAACATAGATTATGCTAAAGACTTTAAAAGCTGTATTTCACTTGAACAGCTTTAGACGAGAGGTTGCAAATGGGTGTTTTGGATATTTAAAATTTTTAAAAGTTAATTGCCAACATATAAAAATAGGGAGATATTAAAGATTTTATTTATATATTTGAAAGAGAGCAGGCGTGGTGGGGAGGGGCAGAAAGAGGCTTGATCCCAGGACCCCTGAAATCATGACCTGAACTGAAGTCAGATGCTTTATCAACTGAGCCCCCCAGGCGCCTCTGAAGTTGGGGAGATTTTATTGACATTTCAGTGACTAATAACGACTCCTGAAAAATCAGTGCTGGCAGCATTGGGTCTATATTCTTACATGGTAGACATCAACAGGGGCTGAGATATAGCTGTGCTTTAGATGGGATGCCCGCTATTCACTTTACCACCATACACCTTTGAAGTGGTCATGAGTCGTTACGTTTGCTATCTGGTTCTTCTGAGCATTGCAGCCTTTGCATCAGTGACTTTGTTTCTTGATGCATGCCTGTTTAATGGAATCATCTTGAGAATGATAAAAAGCCTTGGTGTGCTTAGGCCATCATTCAGTTTTGTTCTGTTTTAAACCTTTTAGACTAGGAGTATTATCTTTTTATGATTTTAATTTATTCAAGGGAAAGGTATTACATTTTATGTCTGTAATTTAAATAAAAGAAGATTAGCATGAGAAATTAAGATAACTTTGAGGAAAAACTTCCAATAATTTAACATCCAAATAAGTACTGTTTTCTTAAAGTAATTACCCCAAGAGGCCGTTTTTTTCTGAAAGTGCTTACTCAAAACATATTTGGGGGGGAAAAAGGTGGTATATTTCTTTTGAATATTATCAGATGTCACATTTTTATCCTTAGAGATTAGATACATTTTAGTAATACTTGAAAAGTATATATAATTTGAGGGGAGCCTGGGTGGCTAGTGGGTTAAAGCCTCTGCCTTCAGCTCAGGTCATGATCCCAGGGAGCCTGCTTTCCCCCCTCTCTCTGCCTGCTGCTCTGCCTACTTGTGATCTCTCTCTGTCAAATAAATAAATAAAATCTTAAAAAAAAAAGAAAAGTATGTATAATTTTGGGAAGTAGTATATATATATATGTATATATATATATATAATTTGAGAAAAGTATATATAATTTGAGAAGTATATATAATATATAATGTGATAAAGTTTATGAAGTAACAAGAAGTCAGGCAGCTCAGAGTCTAATGGATGAGAATTTTATCCAGCTTCACAGTAAATTTGAACATTTGTTCAAAGTAAATAGTTCTCCAGGAAAGAAGATGTTATCACTATAGGTTTATACCCATTAACCTTCAGCTTTAACTCTTCTTACTGAAAGAATAGAGTATAATGAATTAACAACAATAACAAACTAGTAAGAAGACAAAAGTAACGAAGAAAACTTTATCAGGGCGATGAAAACAGAGATAATGCCTAGTTTATGCCACAGGTTTCAAGGAATGCCTTTCAGGAATAATATACTTTGAACCAGATTGAAAGAAATTCAGTTGTAACTATTCTTTCCAGAAGGACCATGCATTGTTGTCAGAACCATATAAAGTTTGAAAAGCCATACTAATATGTCATAGGAAAGAGAAGGTTAGGTACATGTATTTTGAGGCCACAACAGCGAAGTGATAAACTATATATAATTTATTTATAATATTTATAAAAATATTTATATAAATACATATTTTTGCTCCTCTCTGATTAAACCTTTCAGTATCACAGTTGGCTTCTACATGAAGAAGTCCTTACCAAATTTCTTTTTTAAGATATTATTTATTTATTTGAGAGAGAGCAAGAGAGCACGAGGAGGGGCAGAGGGAGAAGCAGACTCCCCGCTGAGCAGGGAGCCCAATGTGGAGCTTGATCTCAGGACCCTGGGATCATGACCTGAGCTGAAGGCAGACGCTTAACTGACTAAGACACCTAGGCATCCCAAGAATTCCACTTTAATTCCACAAATTTATTATGAACAAGATTCAGAGATGAAGCCAAAAGCAGGAGATACAGTCTCCTTTTCTCAGTATATGACAGGATAGTTCCTTTAGGCCTAGGTCCCTTACCATTCCTGTTAGGTTGGTGAAATGAATGAGCCAACTAAGGAAGCTCTAAGTATTTACCAGGTGACTGAACTCAAGAAAAGTCAGTTGTACTAATTGTGGGCTAAATTTGATATTTCCCAAGTTCAAAATTTATTTTATTTATTAATTATTAGTTTTAAAGATTTTATTTTTAGTAGTCCCTACACCGAACATGGGGCTTGAACTCACAACCCTGAGAACAAGAGTTGCATATTCCACCAACTGAGCCAGGTGCCCCCCAAATTTACTTATTTATTTATTTATTTAATTTTTTTATTTGACACAGAGAGATCACAAGTAGGCAGAGAGGCAGTCAGAGAGAGAGGAGGAAGCAGGCTCCCTGCTGAGCAGAGAGCCTGATGCGGGGCTCCATCCCTGGACCCTGAGACCATGACCTGAGCTGAAAGCAGAGGCTTAACCCACTGAGCCACCCAGGCGCCCCCCCCCCCAAATTATTTTTAAAACAGAAATGTGCTTTAGATGAGTTGTATGGTATATAAATTATATCTCAATAAATTAAAAAATGCAAATGAGATCCCATGGAGAAATTCTGCCACAAAAAGGGGTCATAAATATAGTGTTCAAGTGATGAAGATCATCAGTGTGGGAAACAGAAGGAATTTTAAGTTATTCAAGGGAGGAAGAATTGGGCTGGCTTCCTAGTTTAAAAAAAAAAATGTGGACACATTTAAAAAACACCACACACTTTTTTGTTTTTTGTTTTTTGTTTCAGGAGGACAGTTGTGAAGCCAGTGCACTTTCGATTCAGTGGGGCTGAATGGGTGAGTGAGTGAGTGCAGGGTTTTCTGGTACATGTGGCAGATGAGAGACCAGAGTCAAACCCTGGCTGGGTTTGACTGTGACCTAGTTAGTGAATATAACCCTCTGGCCTTCAGTTTCCTCATCAATGGCAGGGAATAATTGGCTTTTATCAGGGCAGGTAAGTCTAAGTTCATTCACTGAAGAGGTCACATAGCACCCAAAGTTAATAATTTTAAAAATGTAAATATCACTTGGCAGATACAAATCAAAACCACCATTGGTGAGAATGGGTAAAATTAACAAGTCACAAACAACAGATGTTGGTGAGGATGTGGAGAAAGGGGAACCCTCTTACACTGTAGGTGGGAATGCAGACTGGTGCAGCCGCTGTGGAAAAGAGTATGGAAGTTCCTCAAAAAGTTAAAAATAGAACTACCCTACCACCCAGCAGTTGTACTGCTAGTTATTTATCCAAAGGATGCAAACAGTGATTTGAAGGGGCACATGCACTCCACTGTTCATAAGGAGCAATGTCCACAGTCGCCAAAATATGGAGAGCTCAGATGTCCATCAACAGATGAATGGATAAAGAAGATGTGTGTGTGTGTGTGTGTGTGTGTGTGTGTATGTGTATATACATATTCTTACACACACACAGGAATATTACTCAACCATCAAAAAGAATGAAATCTTGCCATTTGCAGTGGGTGGAACTAGATAGTATTATGCTAAGTGAAATAGGTTAGTCAGAGAAAGACAAATACCATATGATTTCACTCGTAGGTAGAATTTAAGAACCAAAACATATGAATATAGGGGAAGGGAAGGAAATATAAAATAAGATGAAAACAAAGGGAGACAAACCGTAAGAGACTGTTAACTATAGGAATCTGAGAATTGCTGGAGGGGAGGTGGATAATTGGGTGATGGGCATTAAGGAGGGCACTTGATAGAATGAGCACTTGGTGTTGTATGCAACTGATGAAGCACTAATTCCACCCCTGAAACTAATAATGCAACACATGTTAACTAATTTAAATTTTTTTTTTTTAAGATTTTATTTATTTATTTGAGAGAGAGGCAGTGAGAGAGCATGAGCGAGGAGAAGGTCAGAGGGAGAAGCAGACTCCCCGTGGAGCTGGGAGCCCGATGCGGGACTCGATCCCCGGTCTCCAGGATCATGACCTGAGCCGAAGGCAGTTGTCCAACCAACTGAGCCACCCAGGCGTCCCAACTAATTTAAATTTAAATATAAAATAAAAATAAACGTAAATGTCTTTGTAAGCCCTAAATACCCTTTACATATAAATGTCATTCCACTGCTTTAAATGTTTAAATGGCTTCTTCTTGCTGTATCAGTGATCTATAAAAATCCTGAATGATGGACTCCTGCTGTGTCTTCACCTTGAGAACTTGTTGGACTTCTTCCATCAAGTCTTTTTTTATGGGCTGTTCCTCTCTCTGGAGACTCTGTTCCTAACTCTTGATAAGGTTGGCTCCTTCTCATCCTTGAGGACACTGTTTAAGTGTGGTTTCTAATAATGGCTTTAATCTCCCTCTATCTAAAACTCTCCCCTTTGACTTCCTCATAATCTTTATTTCAGCAGATCTTTGTTTTCTTTGTATTTCTTTTATCCCTGTGGTTGATTGTGATGCCACCTCTAGAACTGTAAGTTCTATGAGCACAGGAACTACATATATGTTGACATCACCATTATATCCCTGGTGACTATCTTAGTTTTAGGCACTCGCTACATGTTTGTTGGTTGAATAAAGAACTCCACTTTGGTTTTTTGGTGGGTTTTTTTTTTCTTTTTGTCCTTTGTTTTTTAAGATTTTATTTATTTGACAGGGAGAGAGAGAGAGAAAGAGCACAAGCAGGGGGAGTGGCAGGGAGAGGGAGGAGCAGGCTCCCTGCTGAGCAAGGAGCCCCATGTAGGATCATGACCTGAGATGAAGACAGAGGCTTAATGGACTGAGCCACCCAGGCCTCCCAAGAATTCCACTTTGAATAGATATAAGTGCTTTTCCTTTTCAACACCTAGAAATTATGCAGACTCCTTCAGTAATGGCTATTAATCCCTTAAAGTTCTTTTATGTAGAAATAATATTTTTAAATGTGTATAAACAAACACGTGTGTATGTCTTCTTTTTTTAAGACTTCATTTTTTAGAGCAGTTTTAGGTTCACAGTAAAATAAAGAAAAAGGTAGAGAGATTTACCCTTCATATATCCCCCCAAACATGCATAGCTCCACCATTATCAACACCCCCACCCATTGATAACATTTGTTATAATTGATGAACCTACATTGACATATCATAGTCACGCAAAGCTTGTGGTTTACATTAGGGTTCACTCGAGGTGTCGTACGTTCTGTGGTTTCAGAAAAATGTATAATGACATATATCCACCATTATAGATCATACAGAGTAGTTTCACCGTCTTAACAAATGCCGTACTGAAAGAGTACATGCGAGGGACACGTAACACAGAATTGAGTCAGGAAAAGTTTTCCAGAGAAAGGGACATTTAGGGTAAAGGCTAAAAAGGAGCATAAGTTAACTTAAGGAGTCTAGGCTGAGGGTCTTTGAGAAGAAATGAGTTAAGTTTGGTGTTCATTAACATTCACTGCAAGGGAAGTATTGAAGTGAAATGAAACTGGAGAGGTTAGCAAGTGCCAGATCAGGAAGGGCTTTAAGCCACTTAAGAGATTTTACCTCTTCTCTAAGGCTATTGAGAAGCCATTGAAAGTTTGAGTTGGAAGATAACATATCAGGCCTGCCTTTTAAGAAAGTTCACTTAGGCTGCAGTGGTGTGCAAATTGCTGTGGAGACCCCCTAGTTGAGAGGGGAAACCAGGAGCAAGGAGATCAGATGTGAGATTGTGTTCTACCCCTGGGAGGATTGTTTCTTTGCCACAGTGGTACTAAATCAACATGGAGAAAACTTCTAGATTTGAGTGTTAAGAAGAGTTAAAACTGACAGTTCTTTTGTCTCTTGTTTAGGTCATGAGGTCGATGGTTAGTAGTATTGTGCTTTGAGATGAGATCCAAGAGAAGAAAGTAGGTTTCAAATTTTCTTGGGGAGGAGAGGGTGGTGGGAGAAATGGGAGCCAAGAGATGAGTTCAATTGGAACTATTCAGTTTGAAGTATCAGTATTTTTTATGTTTAGGTAGAAAAATTAAGTATACTTCTGACCATATAGATCTCAACCTCTGGAGAAGCGCTGGAAATGTAAATTAGGATGTATCAGCATGTAAATAAACATATGATACAGATGCTTAGAATAATGTAGCAGTGCCTGGGAACAGTATCTTTTACATAATAAATGCTTAATACATTTATGTTGAATGCATGCATGACTGGAATCCATGAAGTTGTATTGAGTGAGAAGAGAGGCTTGACCCAGTATTCAGAGGAAATGAAACCATTTAAGGACAGGCTGAGTAAAGGAGCAGTAAGGGCACCTGGGTGGATCATGGGGTTGAGGGTCTGACTCTTGATCTCAGTTCAGGTCTTGATCTCAGTTCAGGTCTTGGTCTCAGGGTTGTGAGTTCAAGTCTTGTGTTCAGCTCCAAGCCCAGGAGCCTACCTTAAAAAAAAAAAAAAAGGATCAGTCAGAGATATAGAAAAACAGAAGACATAGAAAAAGACGAAGAAGAAAAAAGACATAGAAGAAGACACAGAAAAAGAAGATACGGAAAGAAGGAAGAAGAGACAGCATGAACTCAAAGGGGAAAAAATTGTTTAAAATAAGAGCAAAAGGCCACCCACCAGTGCGAGGAGATAAAAAAGATAAGGACTGAACTGTGTTCCTCAGATTTAACCTCAAGGGTGCGGTTTACCTGGGGAAAAGAAAGGTAAAAATGGTTTGGGGGATGCAATTAAAAACCCTATTACACAGTGTTCAGTAATAAGGAACTAGAAACTGTGAGTGAGGACAGCTCTTCAGTTTGGTTGTGAAGGGCCCATGGGAGAGAATATGGTAGCTGGACCAGAGATAATGATCAAGGTATGGGTGTTGTGTCTTATATTTTTAATGGGAATGTTTTGAACATGTTTGGTGCTCATTGTAGGGGATCAGGAGAGAGGAAGAGAATAAAGGTACAGGTGAGAGAGATGATATAGTAAAGTTTATGTTACTTGCCTTGGGTGAGAGGACCACCTATTCTGTATGAGATAGGAAGAAGGTAATGTAAAGATAGGTAACTTTGCAGACATGTTTCTGCTGGTTTGTGTTGGGAAATTGAAGGAATTTGTATCTAATGATTTTTTAAAAATAACTAAAATAATACATGCTTATTTAAAATTATAGTTGACCTTTGATTAGTGTGGGGGTTAGGGATGCCAGCCCTCCAGTGCAGCTGAGAATCTACTTATAACTTTTGACTTCTCAAAAACTACTGCTAGTCTGTTGTTGACAAGGAGCCTCACTAATAACATAAATAGTCAACACAGATTTGTGTGTTGTATGTGTTATATACTGTATTCTTAAAGTAAGCTAGAGAAAAGAAAATACTAAAATCATAAGGAAGAGATAATATGTTTATAACATTATATTGTATTTATAAAAAACAATCCTTTATAAGTAGACCTGTGCTATTTAAGGGTTGACTGTATTATTATTAACTAAAGCTCATAGTTTACATTAGAATCCAATCCTTGTGTTATATATTTTATGGGTTTTGACAAGCACATAATGATATGTATCTACCATTACAGTATTTTATAGATTAGCTCCATTGCTCCAAAAATCCCCTCTGCCTTTTCATCCCTTTCTCCCTTTGTCTCCCTGAATATGTAGCAATTACTGTTCTTTTTACTACCTCCATATTTTTTCCTTTTCCAGAATGTCATATACTTGGAATCATATAGTATATAATATTTTCAGATTGGCTTCCTTCACTTAATGACTGTTCTTTGAAGGCTCCTCTATTTCTTTTCATGGCTTGATACTTCATTTATTTTTATTGCTGAATAATATACCTTTGCATGGCTGTATCATAGTTTATCCATTCATTTATTGAAAGATATCTTGAATGGTTCCACTTTTTGGTGATTTCAGATAAAAACATT
This sequence comes from Mellivora capensis, assembly GCA_004024625.1. Classification (NCBI taxonomy): domain Eukaryota; kingdom Metazoa; phylum Chordata; class Mammalia; order Carnivora; family Mustelidae; genus Mellivora; species Mellivora capensis. The sequence goes on along the minus strand of PISX010006587.1, from coordinate 50,524 downwards.
TACTATGTTTAGCTGCTTATAAACATTATGTGAAGGTTTTTGTATGGCCTTTAAGTTGTCAGTTCTTTTGAATAAGTACCAAGGACTGCTGGATCATATGGTAAGAATATGTTTAGCTTTGTAAGAAGCTGCCAAACTGCCTTCCACTGTGGCTATACTATTTTGCATTCCAACCAACAATGAATGAGAGTTCTTGTTGCTCCATATCCTCACCAGCATTTGGTGTTGTCAGTGTTTTGTACTTGCCATCCTAATAGCGTAGTGGTACCTTATTTGAATTTGCAATTCCTAAATGGTGTATAATGAGCATCTTTTCATTTTTGTGATCTGTATGTCTTTGTGAGGTGTTTGTTCAGATTCTTTGCCCATTTTCTTTTTCTTTTTTTAAATTAAGCTCTACACCCAATGTGGGGCTTGAACCCAGAACCCTGAGATCAAGAGTCACATGCTCTACCAACTGAGCCAGCCAGCCAGGTGCCCCCGTTTGCTCATTTTTAAGTTGGGTTTATTTTGTTGTTTGCTTTCAAGTTGTTGTTTTTTTTAAATTTTGGGTAAGAGTCCTTTTTCAGATATTTGTTTTGTGAATATTTCACCAAGTCTGTAGCTTGTCTTTTCATTCTTTTAAAACAATGACTTTTGCAGTGCAGAAGTTTTTAATTTAATTTTTTTATTTTATTTTTATTTTTTATTTTTTGATGTTTTTAATTTTTAATTAAGTCCAGCTTACGAATTTTTCTTTCATGGATTGCACTTTTGGTGGTGGATCTGAGAAATCATTGCCAAACCCAAAGTCACTTAGGTTTTCTCTGTTATACCTTCTAGTAGTTTTATAGTTTTGTGTTTTCCATTTAGAGCTATCCTTCATTTTGAATTAATTTTTGTGATAGGTGTGAGGTCTGTGTCTAGATTCACTTTTTTGCATGTAGTATCCATTTTTTCCAGCACCATTTTTAGAAGAGATAATCCTCCACTGTATTGCTTTGCTCCTTTGTCAAAGATTTTGATTATATTTGTGTGGGCCTATTTCTGGGCCTTCTGTTCTGTTCCATTGATCTATTTGTGTCTTCTTTTACCTGTACCACACTGTCTTGATTATGGTAGCTTTATAGTGAGTCTTAAAGTTGAGTAGTGTTAGTCCTCCGACTTTGTTCTTCTCTTTAAAATATGTGTTGGCTATTCTGGTTCTTTTGCCTTTCCTTTCTTTCTTTCTAAGATTTTAATTTATTTTTGAGAGAGAGAGAGAGAGAAAGGGAGATGAGTGAAGGAGCGGGGCAAAGGGAGAAGCGGTCTCCCCACTGAGCAAGGAGCCTGATGCGGGACTCTCCTTCTGGCCCACTGCATGTCACCAGTGTCTCCTTAGAATGAATCTGTACAGTCTCATCTGGTGTCCAGGCTTTTGTGGCTGTTGCCTGGGGTTGCACCCCCATGGTTGCCTGGCTCTGGTGGCTGCAGGGGTTGTGTTTATGAGTCCCACAAGACTATAACAAACAGTTTTTAACTGACTATAGCCCTGAGGGCTCAATGCAGAGGGAGCAGATTAAAAAGCTCTGCTCTCAGTCTCCCTGAAAGATCTATTCTCATTCCTTAAAAGCTGCTGCCTGAAGGACCGGCTTCTAATTAGCCTTCATCTAAATGCTGACTTAAGTCCTCATTTGGTTTTGTTGTTGTTTTAAAATATTTTATTTATTTATTTGTCAGAGAGAGAGCACAAACAGGCAGAGTGGCAGGCAGAGGCAGAGGGAGAAGCAGGCTCCCCGCTGAGCCTGGAGCCCAATGCCCAACTCTATCCCAGGACCCCAGTCTCATGACCTGACCTGAAGGCAGCCGCTTAACTGACTGAACCACCCAGGCATCCCAGGTCCTCCCCTTTGGGTCATTGACATGTGTTGGCACATCCTTAGTTACTGGGCACCATTAAGTACAAAGAAGGTGGCTTTGGACAATCACAAAGATTTGAGAAACAGCCAGGACCTAGGACCTGGCTGAGCAGTAAGGTTTATCTACAGGAGACTACTCTGTCTAGACTGGAAGAGGTGGTGGTTTTATCCAGTACACAGAAACCAGCAGAGTCAAGGAGAATGAAGAAAGAGAGGAATATTTTCTGAACAAGAGAATAAGATAAAACTCGAGAAACAGAGATAAGTGATTTACTTGATAAAGTCTCAAAAATAATGGTCATAATGTCAGTCACTGAAGTCAGAAATCCTTTAGAATTAAAGGAGTGATAAAGAATTTTCCAGAAAGCAAAAATTGAAGGAGTTCATCACCAGTAGACCAGCTTTAAAAGAAATGTTAAAGGAACTTTTTCATTTTCTTTTTTTTAAAAAATATTTTATTTATTTATTTGACAGAGATCACAAGTAGGCGGAGAGGCAGGCAGAGAGAGATGGGGAAGCAGGCTCCCTGCTGAGCAGAGAGCCCGATGCGGGGCTCCATCCCAGGACCCTGGGATCATGACCTGGAAATGTAAAGAGACTTTTTCAAACTGAAACTAAAGCATGGTAATTACTAACAGAAAAACATGAGTATATAAATCTCACTGGTAAAGTTAAATATATAGTTAAATTCAACATTCTCTAATATTGTAATGGTGGTGGGTAAATCACTTATAAATCTAGTATGAAGGTTAAAAGAGGTGAGTAGTAAAAATAACAAGCCACTTAACGGGTATACAAGGTAAAAAGTTGTAAATGTGCCATAGAAAACATAAAATGAGGGGGTGTGTAAAAATATAGAGCTTTAGTGTACATTTTAAGTTGTTATCAGCTTAAAATAGACTGTTGTAAATGTATTTTATATAAGCCTCATTGCAACTACAAAACTGAAACTTATAAGATGCACAAAAGAGAAAGTGAAAGGAATCTAAGCACACACTAAATAAAATCATCGAGTCATAAAGGAAGAGACAAAGGGAACAAGAAAAGAAGAAAGGAACTATAAAACAGCTAGAAAAATAGTTAACAAAATGGTAATAGTAAGTCCATATATATCAATAATGACTTTAAATATAAATGTACTAAATTTCTCCAATCAAAAGACATAAAGTTGGTTAATGGATGAAAAGATAAGACCCAACTATATGCTGCCTACAGGAGACATCTGCTTTAAGGACACACACAGACTAAAATTAGATGTTAAAAGATACTCCATACAAATTGAAACCAAAAGAAAGCAGTGGTAGCTATACTTACATCAGATAAAATGGGCTTTAAGACAAATTCTCTAATAAGAACAAGGTCGTTATAATGGTAATGTTGTCAGTCCAACATGTTGTTAGTCCAACAAGATGATATAACTTTTGCAAATATTTATGCACCCAACATAGGAGCTCTTAAATATATATAAAGTAAACAATAATAGGGAGAAATAGATGGCAACACAATAATGATAGGGGACTTCAAGTACCCCACTTTCAATAGTGGAGGAATCATTCAGACAGATATTCAGTAAGTAAACATTGGACTTAAAGTATATGCTAGACCAGACAGACTTAACAGACATTTACACAGTGTTCCACTTGACAGCAGAATACCCATTCTTTTTAACATACACAGAATATCTCCAGGATAGATAATATGTTAGGTCACAAAACAAGATTTAATAAACTTAAAAAGACTGAAAGCATATCAAGCATCTTCTCTTTTCTTTTGTTTTTTAGATTTTATTTATCTATTTGACAGAGAAAGTGGGAGAGAGAATGAGCCATGGGGAGAGGCGAGAGAGAGGGAGAAGCAAACTCCTCATTGAGCAGGGAGCCTAAAATGGGGCTGTATCCAGGACCCCTGTGATCTTGTCCTGAGCCAAAGGAAGATGCTTAACCAACTGAGCCACCTAGGCGCCGCTCAAGCATTTTTTCCAACTACAATGGCATGAAAGTAGAAATCAATTACAAGGAAAAAGGGAAAATTCAGAAGTATGTGGAGATTAAACAGCATTCTACTGAACAACCAATGGGTCAAAGAAGAAATCAGCATAGTATTGGAAGTCCTGGCCAGAGCAATTAATCAAGAAAAAGAAATCAAGGGATGCCTGGATGGCTCAGTTGATTAAGTGTCTTACTCTTTTTTTTTTTTTTTTTTTTTTTAGATTTTATTTATTTATTTGACAGATCACAAGTAGGCAGAGAAGCAGGCAGAGAGAGAGGAGGAAGCAGGCTCCCTGCTGAGCAAAGTGCCCGATGCAGGGCTTGATGCAGGGCTCAATCCCAGGACCCTGGGGTCATGACCTGAGCTGAGGACAGAGGCTTTAACCCACTGAGCCACCCAGGCGCCCCTAAGTGTCTTACTCTTGATCTTAGCTCAGGGCTTGATCGAAGGTTGTGAATTCAACCCCTCCATTAGGCCCCATGCTAAGCATGGAGCCTACTTAAAGAAAGAAGGAAATCAAAAGGCATCTAAATTGGAAATGAAGAAGTAAAATTATCACTGTTTGTGGATGATGTGATATTATATATAGAAACCCTAAAGTCTCTATCAGAAAACTATTAGAACTGGGGCGCCTGGGTGGCTCATTGGGTTAAACCCTCTGCCTTCAGCTCACGTCATGATCCCAGGGTCCTGGGATTGAGCCCCACATAGGGCTCTCTGCTCAGCAGGGAGTCTGCTTCTCTCCTCTCTCTCTCTCTCTCTGCCTACTTGTGATCTCTGTCAAATAAATAAATAATAAAAAAAAACTATTAGAACTAATGAACAAATTCAGTAAAGTTGCAGGATACAAATAGATGTACAAAAATCTGCATTTGTATGCACTAATGAACTGTCAGAAAATGGGAATTTTAAAAAGCCCATTTATAATTGTATCAAAAAGAACAAAATACCTGGTAATAAATTTAATCAGGGAGGTAAAACTGAAAACTGAGACACTGATGGAAGAAATTGAAGAAGACACAAATAAATGGAAAGATAGTCTGTTCTCATGGTTTGGAAGCATTAATATTGTTAAAATGTGTATACTGCCCAAAGTGATCTATAATTTTTCAATTCAGTGCAGTCTGTATCAAAATTCCAATGACATTTTTCACAGAAAAATGAGTATGAAAAAGTATGAGTAGAAAAAAAAAAAATCCTAGGGACGCCTGGGTGGCTCAGTTGGTTAAGCAGCTGCCTTCGGCTCAGGTCATGATCCCAGGGTCCTGGGATCGAGTCCCACATCGGGCTCCTTGCTCGGCAGGGAGCCTGCTTCTCCCTCTGCCTCTGCCTGCCACTCTGTCTGCCTGTGCTCGCTTGCTCTCTTTCCCTCTGTCTCTGACAAATAAATAAATAAAATCTTTAAAAAAAAAAAAAAAGAAAAAAAATCCTAAAATTAGTATGGAACTGCAAAATAACCCAAATAGTCTAAGCCATCTTTTTTTTTTTTAAAGATTTTATTTATTTTTGCAAGAGAGAGAAAAAGTGTGTGCACACACAAGTGGGGGGAGGGGCAGATGGAAAAGCAGACTTCCCACTGAGTAGGGAGCCCTATGTGGGACTCGATCCTAGGACCCTGGGATCATGACCTTAGCTGAAGGCAGACGCTTAACCAGCTGAGCCACCTAGGTACCCTAGTCTAAGCAATCTTGACAAAGAACAAAACTGGAAATATCACAGTTACGGATTTCAGACCGTAAGACAAAATTATAGTAATCAAAGCAGTATGGTATTGGGATAAAAACAGACACATTGATCAATGGAACAGAATAGTGATCCCTCAGATAAACCCATGTATAAATGGTCAATTAATTTACAACAAAGGAGCCAAGAATATACAATAGAAAAGGGATAGTGTTTTCAATAAGTGGTGATGGAGAGCACCTGGGTGGCTCAGTGGGTTAATAAGCCTCTGCCTTCGGCTCAGGTCAAGATCTCAAGGTCCTGGAATCGAGCCCCACATCAGGCTCTCTGCTCAGCTGGGAGCCTGCTTCCCCCCCCACACACACCCACGCCTGCCTCTGACTACTTGTGATCTCTCTCTCTGTCGAATAAATAAATAAAATCTTTTAAAAAAGTGGTGATGGGAAAACTGGACCCCTGTCTTATATCACCAGAATGAACTCAAAATTGATTATAGACTTTAATGTAAGACCTGAAACCACAAAACTCCTAGAAGAAAACACAGAGCATACGCAACTTGGGTACTAGTCTTGGCAATGATTTTTTTAAAATTTTGACAGCAAAAACAAAGACTACAAAAGCAAAACTGAAGTGGAATTACATCAAACTAAAAACCTTTTTTTCCCCCCCTTTATTTATTTAGTGAGAGAGAGTGTGTACAGGAGTTGGGGTGGGGGTGGTGGAAGGGGAGAGGGAGGGAGGGGGAGGGAGAGAAAGAGAGAGAGAATCCCAAGCAGACTCCATGCAGAGCCGGATGCGGGGCTTGATCTCACAACACTAAGACCATGACCTGTGAGGAAAATCAAGAGCTTCTGCATAACAAAGGGAGTCATCAATAAAATGAATAGACAAGCTACTGAATGGGATAAAATATTTGCAAAATATTTTGCCAGAATATTGCAAATCTTGTAGCTGATAAGTGGTTAATATCTAAAATATATAAACAATTCAAGTCAATAGGAAAAACATCTAATTAAAAATAGGCAGAGGAGGGGCACCTGAGTGGCTCAGTGGGTTAAAGTCTCTGCCTTCGGCTCAGGTCATGATCCCAGGGTCCTGGGATCGAGCCCTGCATCGGGCTCTCTGCTCAGCAGGGAGCCTGCCTCCACCTCTCTCTCTTCCTGTCTCTCTGCCTACTTGTGATCTCTGTCTGTCAAATAAATAAATAAAATCTTAAAAAAAAAATAGGCAGAGGAACTGAAAAGACGTTTTCCAAAGAAGACATACAGGTGGCCAACATGGATATGGAAAGATGATCAACATTATTAATCATCAGGGAAATGCAAATCAAAACCACAATGAAGTAACACTTCACACCTGTTAAAATGACTGCTATCAAAATGATAAGAAATACCAAGTGTTGGTGAGGATGTGGGGAAAAGAGAACCCTTGTACACTGTTGGTGGAAATGTAAATTGGTACAGACACTGGGGAAGATGGTAGGGATGTTCCTCAAGAAATTAAAAATAAGAGTTATATGTATCCCCATGTTCATAGCAGCATTATGTGCAATAGCCAAGACATGGAAACATGTCTTAGGAAACAACCTAAATGCTCATCAAAAGATAAATGAATAAACAAGATGTGGTGTATGTGTTTAACACACACACACACACACGCACACAGATATTATTCAGCTATAAAAATAAATGAAATCCTGCCATTTGTGACAATGTGGGCCTTGAGGGCATTATGCTAAGTGAAATAAGACAGAGAAAGACAAAATACTATATGACCCACATACATGGAATCTAAAAAACCTGGAACTCAGAGCAACAGATTGGAGTTGCTTGAGGCAGGAGGCAGGGGTAACAGTAGGTATAGGGGGGTTGTGAATGTAGTTGAAAGGTACAGTAGTCCCCCACCTTACCTGTGATAGGTAAGTTCCAAGACCCCCAATGGATGCCTGAAATCATGGATAGTACTGTACCCTATATATACTGTTTTTTCCTAGATTACATACCTGTGATAACTTTTATCAATTAGGCACAGTAGGAGATTAACAACAACTGACAATTAGAACAGTTACAACAATATACTATAATAGATGATACTACTCTCCTGTATTCCCCTTTTTATTATTATTTTTTAAGATTTTATTTATTTGAGAGAGTGCACAAGCAGGGGGAGTGGTAGAGGGAGAGGGAGAAGCAGGCTTCCCACTGAGCAGGGAGCCTGATGTGGGGCTCCATCCTGGCCGCCGGGATCATGACTTGAGCCAAGCCCACCCAGGCACCCCCTCCCCTTCTTATTCTTGTGATGTTATGAGATGGTCAGGTGCTTTACATGATGAGGTGAAGTGGAGTGACAGAGGCATTGTGACCTAGCCCTAGGCTTCTTTGACTTTCTGATGATATAGCAGAAGGAAGATTACCTGCTCCCGGGTGGAAGTTTACCATAGGTAACTGAAACTGGTTAAGGGAGACACGGGGAGACTTCTGTACAAACTTGGAGTTAAAAGATAATTAAGTTCTGGGGATGTAATGTACTGCATGGTGACTATAGTTAGTACTGTATTTTATATTTGAAATTGTTGAGATTGTGATCTTAAAACTGAAAAGTAATCATTAGATGAGAATAGACTGAACAGTGAGGGTAGGGTGGTAAGAAAAGGAAACATTTGGGAGACATTAATAATTGGAATTGGTGGAAAAGAGAAACAGTAATAGTATCAGGACATGATACTAAACATTGTTCTTCCCTTTAATAATAACACTCCTGAAATGTATTGCGACTAAAATAAATCAGTTTTGGTCATTTGTTAGATTAATTAAAGTGATATTCTTAGTGTCCTTTTTTCCTTTAAACTAAAGTGAGTTATAAGACTTTTATTTGTCCTTAATTTGTCTTTTAATTTTTTTATTCTGTAATTTTTGATTGTCTTTTAGCACACACACACACACACAAGCATATGCACACATGCAGATAACATTTTTACTGAATATTTACTCAGTACCTTCTTTCAGTATGATACCACTCTTGAAACTTATCCTGTGTTCTATTTTTTTTTTTTTTAAGAGTTTTTTGTTTATTTGAAAGAGCATGGGCAGAGGGAGAAGCAAACTCCCCAGTGAGCAAGGAGGCTGACTGAGCAGGGAGCCCAACTCGGGGCTCAGTCCCAGGACTGAGATCATGACCTCAGGGCAGACGCTTAACTGACTGAGCCACCCAGGTGCCCCAACTTATCCTGTGTTCTAAACATCAGGTTAGGCTTGATGTCATTCTTGGAAGGAGCTTACAGTGGGAATTTCAGGGATGGTGGTATTCACTGTTGGCCACTTAACAGGAGGGGAATTTTGCTTTGAGCTCTGGGAAGAATTTTCATCCTTACCAAGAAACAGATACATGATGAGAAAGTCTTTTTGCTCTTGCCCCCCCCCCCTTTTTTAAAAGATTTTATTTATTTATTTGACAGAGAGAGACAGCAAGAGAGGGAACACAAGCAGGGGGAGTGGGAGAGGGAGAAGCAGGCTTCCCACGGAGCAGGGAGCCCCATGTGAGGCCCATGACCTGAGCCTAAAGCAGATGCTTTAATGACTGAACCACCCAGGTGCCCCTGCCCTTTGATTTTTGTTTTGGATACTGGAGTGAGAAATGATGTCTGAAGCTGAAACTTGTGACCGAGAGGCTGTAAGCCTTCCGCACCAAAGCCGGTAAATGGAGGAACAGCAGAAAAGTGTGGTCACTTCAGAGACTCTTTAAACATTCACTTACCATATGATCTAGCAATCCTACACTTCTAAGCAATTTCATCATTATTTATATCAGAAGAGAGAGACTTAGAAGGATTGAGTATCTCTTGTCTTGACTATCAACAAAGAATGTGTATGTTTTGACTTTAAAATTTAAATATTTACATGCCTCATTTTGGTGGTGCCAATTATGAGAATCTGAAATAACAAACTGTAATTCAGTGATTTATTTTCTCTTAACAGATTCACAGCTGTAATTCTTTAAACATTTTCTTTGGTGGTTTTATAATAAGACTTAATTTTTTTAGATTTCATACAGCTTCTCAAAATACTCTTACGTAAAGCAATAAAATCACTTTAGTCATTTCATTCATGATAGAGGACCATGCCTGTCTCTTCCACAAAGCATTCATTGTTGCCTTTATAAGAGAGTGACTTGGAGCTAGATGACCCCTTGGTTTTGGCCTATTTCTTTTGGATGTTGCCTCAGGGTGATAGGTACCAGAAGAGTTTCTCCCATTTCAATGTAATAGAATGCTCTAAGATGTCTTCTAGATATCTAGAAGAAAAAATAGGTGAAGGAAAACTTCACTGACCACTGTTGAAGATAGCCATATTCTTCAAGTGTGCCATAAACCAGCAGATTTGGCATCAGTTCTCTACCTACAGTTTGATGAATTGGATTTTTTCATTTTACTATTAGCAATAATTCTTTAACCTACTGGAGAATTCTTATAATTTCCCAGTCAAGAAAGTCGTGCATGTAAATCTGTCTTTATTCAGTAAGTGTGGCTTTATTGATGAAGTGATCCCTTCTGGGAAGCGGTAAACCAGTTCCTGAAATGAATTATAACTTTTGATTATAAAGAATGTTTGCAGTGTTATACTTGAGAAAATATATTTCCTCTTAATTCAGGCATGCTTAAATTCATAGAAACTATTAGAATTAAGCTTCTTTTTTTCCCCCAAGATTTTATTTATTTGACAGAGAACACAAGCAAGGGGAGTGTCAGACAGAGGGAGAGAGAGAAACAGGCTCCCTGCTGATCAGTGAGCCGGATGTGGGGCTCAACCCCAGGACCCTGGGATCATGACCTAAGCCAAAGGCAGATGCTTAGCTGACTGAGCCACCCAGATGCCCCTAGAATTTAGCAAGTTAAGAACTTGCTGGCATGATTCTAAAAATTTATCATGGCATTTACATGTTTAATAAGTTACAAGTCGTTGCAAAATGGCTTATTTAGTAGAAAAAGAAACATTTTATTGCATTTATATATCTCTCCCTCTGTCATTTTTTATTAACATATAGTTGACATACAGTATTTGTTCCAGGTGTACAACATAGTGATTCAGCAATTACTTGCATTATGAAATGCTCACCACTCTAAGTGTGGTTACCATCTGTCACCATATGAAGTTACTACAATATTATTTACATTCCTTATGCTGTAGTTTTCATCCTTGTTGACCTACTTATTTTATAACTGGAAGTTTGTACCTCTTAATTTCCTTCACCTATTTTGCTCATCCCTTGAATCTCCCTCCCTTATGGCAACCACCAGTTTGTTCTCTGTATTTATGAATCTGTTTGTTTATTTGTTCATTTGTTTTGTTTTTTAGATTCCACATATAAGTGAAGTAATATGGTATTTGTCTTTCTCTGCCTTATTTCACTTAATATAATAGCTTCTAAGTCCATACATGTTGTCACAAACTGGCAAGATTCCATTCTTTTTTTTTTTTTTTAAGATTTTATTTATTTATTTGACAGAGATCACAAGTAGGCAGAGAAGCAGGCAGAGAGAGGAGGAAGCAGGCTCCTTGCTGAGCAGAGAGCCCGATGCGGGGCTTGATCCCAGGACGCTGGGATCATGACCTGAGCCGAAGGCAGAGGCTTTAACCCACTGAGCCACCCAGGCGCCCCAAGAGTCCATTCTTTTATTTTTTTTTTTTTATTTTTTTTTTTTCATGTTCAAATGCCAATTTAATTTTTATTTTTTTTTATAAACAAATTTTTATCCCCAGGGGTACATGGGTCCATTCTTTTAAATAACTTATATTTCATTACACACACACACCCCACCCATCTTCTTTATCCATTCACCTATCGATGGAAACTTAGGTCGCTTCCACATCTTGGCTATTGTAAATAGTGCTACAGTAGACATGGGGTATATGTATCTTTCTGAATTAGTGTTTTTGTTTTCTTCAGGTAAATACCCAGAAGTGGCTTACTGGGTCATATGGTATTTCTGTTTTTCATTTTTAAAGGAATCTCCATATTGTTTTCCAGAGTTGCTACACCTATTTACATTCCCACGAACAGTATACAGGGGTTTCTTTTTCTCCACATTCTTGCCAGTGCTTGTTGGTATCTTTTTTTTTAAGATTTCTTTTTTTTTTTTTAAGGATTTTATTTATTTGAGATAGGAAAAAAGAGAGCACACAAGCAGGGTGAAGGGAGAGAGGGAAAGGAAGAAGCAGACTCCCTGCTGATCAGGGAGCCTGACCTGGGCTTGATCCTGGGACCCCAGACTCATGACCTGAGCCAATGGCAGACGCTTAACCAACTGAGCCACCCAGGTGCCCCAAGATTTTATTTTTAAGTAATCTCTACACTGAACGTGAGTCTTGAACTCACAACCCTGAGATCAAGAGTTGCATGCTCTACTGATTGAGCCAACCAAGTGCCCCATTCTTGTCTTTTTGGTACTGGATATTCTGACTGCTATGAGGGGATATCTCATTGTGGTTTTGATTTGAATTTCCCTGATTAGTGATATTGAGCCTCTTTTCATATGTCTGCTTGTCTTCTTTGGAAAAATGTCTGTTCAGGTTTTCTGCCCATTATTTAATCAGTGTATTTTGTTTTTAGGCATTGATTTATGTGAGTTCTTCATATATTTTGGGTATTAACCGTTATAGGTTTTATCATTTGTAAATATCATCTGTCATTCAGTAGATTACCTTTTTGTTTTGTTGATGGTTTCCTTTGCTGTGGAAAAGCTTTTCAGTTTAGTCCCAATAGTTTATTTTTGTTTTTGTTTACTTCATCTAAGGAGACAGATCCAGAAAAATACTGCTGAAGGCTGATATCCAAAAGTTTACTGCCTCCTTGTGTGTATGTTTGTGTTTTGTTCACTTTTAGGAGTTCTCTGGTTTCAAGTCTTACATTTAGATCTTTAATCTATTTTGAGTTTAATTTTGTTTTGTGTATGGTGCAAAAAAGTGGAATTTCTCTCCCCCTTTTTTACTATAAAAAAGAAAAAGGACAAATCATATAGTTTGTCTTTTACTGCTATCTTTGGAAGTCATTTTTTTTTTTTTTTTAAGATTTTATTTATGGGGCGCCTGGGTGGCTCAGTGGGTTAAGCCTCTGCCTTTGGCTCGGGTCAGGGTCTCAGGGTCCTGGGATCGAGTCCCACATCGGGCTCTCTGCTCGGCAGGGAGCCTGCTTTCTCCTCTCTCTCTCTCTCTGCCTGCCTCTCTGCCTGCTTGTGATCTTCTCTGTCAAATAAATAAATAAAATCTTTAAAAAAAAGATTTTATTTATTTATTTGAGAGAGAGAGAGTGAGAGCATGAGAGGGGAGAAGGTCAGAGGGAGAAGCAGACTCCCCGTGGAGCTGGGATCCCGATGCTGGACTCGATCCTGGGACTCCAGGATCATGACCTGAGCTGAAGGCAGTTGCTTAACCAGCTGAGCCACCCAGGCATCCTGGAAGTCATTTTTTTAAAATAAAGTTAAAGTATAACTTAATGTTTACCTTGGATGTTCATTTTGACCTGGTTCTTTTTTTTTTTTCTTTAAAGATTTTGTTTATTTATTCATGAGAGAGAGAGAGGGAGAGGGAGAAGGGCAGAGACAGAGGGAGAACCAGGCTAAGCAGGGAGCCCTTAAATATGGACTTGATCCCAGAACCCCAGGATCATGACCTGAGCTGAAGGCAGACACTTAACCGACTGAGACACCCAGGCGCCCTGTATTTGACCTGATTTTTTTTTTTAAGATACTTATTTATTTATTTGACAGAGAGAGAGAGATCACAAGTAGGCAGAGAGGCAAGCAGAGAGAGAGGAGGAAGCAGGATCCCCGCTGAGCAGAGAGCCCGATGCGGGGCTCGATCCTAGGACCCTGAGATCATGACCTGAGCCGAAGGCAGAGGCTTTAACCTACTGAGCCACCCAGGCACCCCTGACCTGATTCTTGAGCTAACTTTCTCATATGCTATCTGCTACTAATTGAAAATAAATCATTTAATATCCTTGTGAAATAGAAAGCCTGACTATCAGGGCGCCTGGGTGGCTCAATGGGTTAAAGCTTCTGCTTTCAGCTCAGGTCATGATCTCAGGGTCCTGGGATCGAGCCCCGCATCGGGCTCTCTGCTCAGCAGGGAGCCTGCTTCCTCCTCTCTCTGCCTGCTTCTCTGCCTACTTGTGATCTGTCTGTCAAATGAATAAATAAAATCTTAAAAAATATATTTATATTAAAAAAAAAAGAAAGCCTGACTATCCTGTCTTAACACTAATGATTTGAAATGAAACCATACCAGCTTCTTTCTAGATGAATTCTAAGAGTTTTTAGGGTTAATCAGGATTCTCTTGTACCATTTTGTGTAAATATTTGGTTATGTCATTGAAAATCTGTCTTCTGTTAAGCAAGACCATCATAATTGTTATTCAGTATTTATTAAGTACCAATTATATGTAAGAAACTAAAAGAGATATGACAAGATCCCTAACTTAAAAGGCTTATAATCAAATGGAATATTGGAGTACATATCAATATAATCTGGTACATGGTAAGTTGCAAATGTATACATAGTATACACAGTGGTGCTCCAAGTGTTAATGATGAATTGGTTATAAAAGGTTTCATAAGGGTCACAGGATGTGAGTCAGGCCTTTAAGACAGAAGAGGCCATTCTAGGTATAAGGGCCAACAATGGATGCTCCTTGTGTTTATGTGGTAACTTAAAAAAATTTTTAATTTTTAATTAACATATAATGTATTACTTGTTTCACGGGTACAGGTCTGTGATTCATCAGTCTTACATAAAACACAGCGCTCACCACAACACATACCCTCCCCAATGTCCGTCACCCAGCCATCCCCTTCCCCCCACCCCGCTCCACTCCAGCAACCTTCAGTTGTTTATAGAGATTAAGAGTCTCTTATGGTTTGTCTCCCTCTCTGGTTCATCTTGTTTCACTTTTCCCTCTCTTCCCCTGTGATCCTCTGCTTTGTTTCTCAAATTCCACATATCAGTGAGATCATGTGATAATTGTCTTTCTGTGACTGACTTATTTCACTTAGCCTAATACTATCTAGTTCCATCCCCATCATTGCAAGTGCCAGTATTTCTTTTTTGATGGCTGCATAATATTCCTGTGTGTGTGTGTGTGCGCACACACACACACACATAATATAAATAATGTAACTTTTTAATGCAAGAATTTAAATAGGGAGTTTAATAGTAAAGGAATTCAAATGATAAGCTAAAGAGTTTGCAATAGGTAAGTAGAAAATAGGTTTGAGCAGTGGGTGGTGATAAAGAAATAGGATTTTGAAAAATTGTTCAATTAGTTTGATTTCTTAAATGAGAAGTGCCATATAAAAGTAGTATTAAATATTATTCATCTTTCATAATTACAGGTTAGACCATGCTCATGTCACATGCATATATTAGAAAACTGGTTTCTTAAGTGTAGGTTTTTTCCATGCTTGTGGGAGTTAAAGTGATTCTTCTGGGCTACAAGCAGGTGTTAAAAACATCCTTTTCTCAGCTGAACATGATTTTTGCAGGGTTCTAACCTGGCAAGTACTATATGTTTTTCTATACATACATGCAAGTATACATGGATAACGATGCATGTGATTACTCCATGTAATGTTTCATGAGTTTAAGCGCAATGGAGAAAGTTAGTGACAAGTATAAAAATAACCTCCATCTGTTAGAGTGAACACATATGAAAAGTATGAAGAGCAATAGATAAGGAAGTACACTTTTCCAAATCTTATAAATGAAACTATTACACTAGTGATAATTTATGAAAATTTGGTAGTTAGTTGAATAGCTCAAAATTGTCTGGATAGGCTAAGATCCATCTTTTTCCTGTCTTCAGAGAAATTTATAAGGGAAGAAAATCTAGCCTGACAGTTTCTCATACAAAGACACATACTTGCACCAGTTAAGACAGAACTATCTAAAACATTTTAAATTTTATTTCCCTTCTCTTACTAATACTGTTGGAAGGACTTTTAGTAAACAACAAAGATAATTGGAGGATATTAAATACAATTGCAAAGCTTCAGTCTAGGACTGCTTAGTATCACTAGGGTTTTGGGAAGTTTTTTATAGAACTAGTTTGTGTCATCAGTAACTTGGATTGGATTGTGTTGTTGCTGTCAGTGCTTGGCAATGGTGGGAATGGAGGAGGTGGGACGGAAAGGAAATTCATTTGTAATAGGTTCTATACAAAATTGAAGGAAGAGCTTTTAATTGTCCACAGTTTATTTAACTAGACTTAACCCCACTTTTTCTTTCTGTTGGCCAGTGATGAATAAGGGAGCAAATAGCTTTCTTGTGAGTCATATGTACAGTACTAGAAGATAGCATTTATGTATGTGTATATATATGTACTTAAATACATACGTATATTACATATGTATGTAAGTAGGTTCCACTTCCAGTGTGGAGGCCAACAGAAGGCTTGGACTTATGACCCTGAAATCAAGAATTGGATTCTTAACCTACTGTGCCACCTAGGCACCCCAGAGATAGAATTTTATATTAAAGGCTTGCGTGTTCCCTTATCTGCCATGGTCTGCAGCTTACCGAGCTTATGCTACCAGATGAATAACTAGTCCAGATGGCTAAACTGTTGGAGAATATAAAACCAAAACCCATTTCAGGAAGCTATCCACTTTGTTCATTTTTGGATAAGATCCATTCTAATTAGTGGTAACTTTCTGAATTTGTTTTAAAATTTAATTTTTAACTCTTATGTTTCTTGATTTTTACCTAGGTTACAAAATACCCTCCTATGTTTGAGATCCACAGACTACATGTCCTACAAGAACAAATCAATGATTTTTCATCTCCTGGAGATACATTAGAAACATAAATATGGTGTCAAAAGATCTCCTTACTTTTCTCTGACTACGGTCTATTTGGACGTACTTTTGTATTGAAGAGAATTATACGGACTGAGGCTACTCGTGCAGAGACTCTGTCGTGTAAGATCATGGACCATCCTAGTAGGGAGAAGGATGAAAGACAACGGACAACTAAATCCATGGCACAAAGGAGTACACACTGTCCCCGACCGTCTGGCACCTCAACGTCCTCTGGGGTTCTTATGGTGGGACCCAACTTCAGGGTTGGCAAGAAGATAGGGTGTGGGAACTTCGGAGAGCTCAGATTAGGTAAGGACTTGGTTTTATCAGTGACTTCCAACAATGACAGCTTTGGTGTGTTTAAGATAAGCAGTTATAATTTCATGAGAAATTATCTTAAGGAGGACTTGTTATTATAAGAACTAAAAGAATTTGTGAAGGGGACTGTAGTCATTATCATTTATAATTGTATCCAAGGTTCATCTCTGTGTATGATAGGCTTTTAAACTTACCACCAATTCTGAGATTTTATGATGTAGGGAGCACTATATACAGATATCAATAAAATGAACATTGTAATTTAGTTGGTCTGAGAGGTAGACCTAAATTCTTTTTAACAAACTTCAGGTGACCTAGATGTTGTTGGTCCTTGAACCACACTCTAAGAAGGGAGTAAGGTCGGGGTGCCTGGGTGGCTCAGTGGATTAAGGCTCTGCCTTCGGCTCAGGTCATGATCCCAGGGTCCTGGGATCGAGCCCCACATCGGGCTGTCTGCTCAGCGGGGAGCCTGCTTCCCCCGCCCCTGCCCCCCCCCACAGCCTCTCTGCCTACTTGTGATCTCTGTCAAATAAAAAAAATCTTAAAAAAAAAAAAAAAAAAAAGAAGGGAGTAAGGTCTTGCTTTAATTCTGACTCTACCCCTGATAAGGAATAAATCCTTAATGAGTAATACCAAGACTTAGTCTGTAAGGATATACTTCCTGTTGAGAGAGGCTTTCCAACTGATACTATGTTTGCATATCTTCCTGGAAATACCAACATCAGGATTGAGCCAGAACTCCAGGGAGAAATTACGTGATTTTATTTCCCAACCAGGGAAATGGATTTTTTAATTTCAAGTATGAATTTGTGAGTATGATGATGAAAAATGACAAAACCAACCAGTTTGAAGATGTGAAATTGGGAGGAAGATACAGTAGGTATTTATATAAATTTTTCATTGGCCCTCCCTGGATGAATTGGGAAGAGAAAATGAAAGATCTTATATGAAGTTGGACATCAGCTTGGAGAATGTGAAGAGGTTCCCTTTTAGGCTAATGTGTTTGCTTTTTCTCCATAGCTGTTATGGGTATAGATGATTATGAAGACCCATTGTAAGAAACTCTGGCCCTTGGGGGAACAGGAGAACAGGAGTGTGGAAGGGTAACATGATTATTGTTTGTCACCTTTTCTTCTTCTGTTCTGCAGAAGAAGGGAAAAATGTTGTCTCTGGTCCCCCATAGAGAGAATCAGGGAAGCATCACTACACTAGTGAGAGATCACTGGGTGCACAGTTCAATTTAAGGATGCCGAGTATGAATTTATTTTTACTGGTAGAAGACCAGCAGCCTGGAATTTTAAGACCTGACAAGTGTAATGGAAGGCTCTTTATATTTAGCGATGTTCGAGTTAGCAAATCTAGCAGATGCTACTGAGAATAGGAGTAAGATGTGTAATTTCACACTGCTTGAGTTCCTAGCAACTACTGAGTTGTTTTAGCAGCTAGTTTCGTGAATATTCATTTATGTAATGGATTGACTTTGCTCTAACATCACAGTAGTAACTTGAATTAAATAGATTATGACATAAACATCCACAGAATTACTACTGAGAGGCAGTTTGATACATATGAATTCTTGCTTTCTCAGAACATCATAAAATTGTTTGATTTCTCTAAAGATAAAGGAAAACTTCAGTAAAAACTGGAAATCTGTCTTATTTAATTATTTGTATTAGATGATCTTTAAGTTTACATGGGAATAGAAAAACTTAGTGAGTTAAAAGGATAAATTTGTACCCATATGTATTTCAGAGTCCTTACGTGAATTTAGGATAATTTTGGTAGTTCTCATTTTGGCTTGCCTTGTAATCGGTAGAAAGACTTCTCTTTCTTTTGAAGTGGTTTTAGTCTTTTGTGCTTATCAAGTTTTCATTAGCCCTGGGACCATATTGTCATGACATTGTATGTAGGAATACTTTTTTATCAACAGAAACCAGAAAACAAACTTCCAGAATCATTTGACATCTTCCTTAACCAACTGAGCCACCCAGGCGTCCCTGACATCTTCCTAACAATAGGGTATGCTATATACTCCATTCCACTGCTCTTTGGGTGTGATTTTCGTAAGTAGGAGATTATGCAGACAACAGATGATATAAACTAGAAATTGCAAACTCAAGACAGGTACAGATGGGCCTTCACCAAGGCTGCCACTTAGAAGGCCATGCTTTCTTCTCCACATTCATTTCTCTTTCTAGCCACACTGTCTCTCTGGCCCTCAAATAGCCAAATGCATTTCTACTTTCAGAGCTTTTGTACTTAAAATTCCTTCTACTGCAGAATTCTTCCCCCAAATTTTGCTTAGGTGGTTGCTTCTCATCCTTCAGGCTTTACCCTTTCTTTCCTTCTCAGAAAAACCTTCAGTGATTTCTTCTCCACCTCCATTTAAAATGGCACATTTCTCTCCTAGCTATGAAGCCAAACACTTTATTTTATTTTATTTAGTTTTTTTAAAGATTTTATTTATTCATTTGACAGAGCACAAGTAGGCAGAGAGGCAGGCAGAGAGAAGGGGGGAAGCAGGTTCCCCACTGAGCAGAGAGCCTGACGTGGGGCTCTATCCCAGAACTCTGGGATCATGACCTGAGCCGAAGGTAGAGGCTTAACCCACTGAGCCATCCAGGTGCCCCCAAACACTTTATTTTAGTCATCACATTGATCACTACCTGAAATGATTTATTTGTATTTATTTACCTGCTAATTGTCTCTCCTTACTTGAATATAACCCTCTTGGAGGGTGGGGATTCTATCTGTGTTATTTACTGTTGTTAATCTGTGGATTGGATAGATAGATAGCCAGATGAATAGGAAGAGAGAGAGAAAAAAAAACCACATAGCCTCCTTCAGGCTCCTGGTATGTGGGGGTGGGGGTGATGGTAGGTAGTGGCCTTAGAACCACTGATTTAGGAGACCTCTGGATTCCAGGTAGAGAAACAAAGAAAATAATGCAGTGTTAGTACATTTTGGTTCTCTGCAAACTTGTTTCTACCCCATCATTCATTTAACAAACATTTTTCTTTTAAGATTTTATTATTTATTTGAGAGAGGTTGAGAGAGAGAGCATGAGCAGAGGGAGAGGGAGAAGCAGGCTCTCTGCTAAGCAGGGGGCCTGACGTGGAACTTGATCCCAGGAGCCCGAGATCATATCCTGAGCCAAAGGCAGACAGTTAACGGACTAAGCCACCCAGGTGCACCTTAACGAACATTTCTTGAATAATTACTAACTTACTAGACTTTGGGAAAGATAGAATAACAAAATGTAGTTTCTGTCCTCAAAAATCTGTCTCACAGTCTACTGGTAGAAAGAAAAAAACAAATTATAACACAAAGTGATAACCTTTATAATATATTAAAAACTGCTTTAGCAGTGGTTAATGAAGATTTCAGAAAGGAAGCATTATTTGAAAATAGGACAGGACTTCCACTGGTGGGCACAAGGAAGAAGGACTCTCCAGCAGTAGGAACATGAAACTTCAGAGTAGCAACTGGTTAACCCAGCAACAAGACTGGGTTAATGGATGTGAAGTAAAAGAAGTAATAGATGACTCCATCAGGGAGATTGTGAAGTGTTTGAATGGTACTAAAGCATTTGGACTTTATCCTGTAGGTAGTGGAGTAGAATCATCAAGGGTTTTACAACAGAAGAGTGGCATGATCTGGTTTGTATTCTAGATGGAAAGATAATTCAGGTAGTTGTAAGATTAGATCAGATAAGAAAGAGATTGACATCTTGTGAATTTTGCTCTAATTGTAAAACTTGTCACATTGTATAATCTTCCCCCATGTCTCTGCCTCAAGATTAGCTTGATGGTAGTACTTTGCTTCATTAATCTTTATATTCTCAGCTCCTTTTTACTGTGTATGGCATATAATATATATTTAAGAAATGTTAATGGGTACTTAAGAAATGTTTGTTTGGGGGCACCTGGGTGGCTCAGTTGGTTGAGCCTATGACTTTGGCTTAGGTCATGATCTCAGGGTCCTGGGATCGAGCCCCGCATCAGGCTCTCTGCTCAGCGGGGAACCTGCTTACCCCCCTCTCTCTGCCTGCCTCTCTGCCTACTTGTGATCTCTCTCTATGTCACATAAATAAATAAAATCTTAAAAAAAAAAAAAAAAGAAATGTTTGTTTGGCTTTACAGTCTAAGTCAGAAATGGCCAGACCTGCTTTAGCTTTTAGCTCTGAAAATGGCAGTGAGATGGAGAGGAAGGGATGAATTAGGGAGAAATTTCAGAAGTAGATTGTAGGCAGGATTTGACCCCAGATATTTGAGGGAAAGCTTTCAAAGATGACTGAATTTCCAGCTTGGAGAGACCAAGTGAATGAGGAAACTTTTAATGGCAATACAAGTACAGGATTAGAGTTGGTAGTAGGGAAGACAGGTAGTTAATACACTGACTTTGAGGAGTGTGCAGCACATATGCAAAAATGTGAATCTGAGACTAAGAAAATTTTAGGTTTGAGATAGGGATAAGGAGGTCATCACTATGTCGGTGTTAATGGACACACAGTCACAGATGATGAGATGATACTTTAGGAGTTTGTATGAGTGGGAGAAAGGTGCATTTAAGGGATGCTGGAAGAGGAAAAGCTTGAAGAGTAGTGAGGTTGAAAAGTCAGAAGAGTTTTTTCAAATTTTACTTTAGAAGTTTCTCCAGGGGTGTCTGGGTGGCTCAGTTGGTGGAGCATGCGACTCTCGATCTAAAGGTTGTGAGTTCAAGTCCCATGGTGGATATAGAGATTACTTAAACTCTTTTAAAAAAAAATGTTTATCCAAAGATAACCGCTAATTTAATTTAATTTAATTTCATTTTCTAGAATGTATATCAGGACATATTTTAGAAATGTAATCAAACTGTACTATAAACGTGTTTTATCACTTAATATAGCATGGATTTCTTTTTTTTTTTTTAATAGCAACATTCTTTGTTTTTTTTAAAGCTTTTATTTATTTATTTGACGGACGAAGAACACAAGTAGGCAGAGAGGCAGGCAGAGAGAGAGGAGGAAGCAGGCTTCCTGCTGAGCAGAAAGCCCGATGCGGGGCTTGATCCCAGGACCCTGGGACCATGACCCGAGCCAAAGGCAGAGGCTTTAACCCACTGAGCCACCCAGGCGCCCCATAGCATGGATTTCTTTTTTCAGTTTAAATACAGATCATTCTTGGGGTGCCTGGTGCCTCAGTTGGTTAAGCGTCTACCTTCTGCTCAGGTCATTATCCCAGGATCCAGAGATTGAGCCCTACATCTGGCTCCCTCCTCAGCAGAGAGCCTGCTTCCCCCTCTCCCTCTGCTGCTCCCCCTGCTTGTGCTCTGTGCCTCTCTCTCTCTGTGAAATAAATAAATAAGAATCTTTTTAAAAAATAAAAAATACAGATTATTCTTTTTTTTGAGAGAGAGAGCACGCATGTGAAATGGCAGGGGAGCAGAGAGAGAGAGCTCCATGCCCAGCTCAAAGCCCTGTACCAGCTCCATCTCACCACCCTGAGATCACCACGTGAGCCGAAACCAAGTGTCAGACGCTTAACCAACTGAGCCACTCAGGTGTCCCTAGATCGATCATTTTTAATATCTGTAGTTATTCTGTAATTTAGTCCATTTATATTTACATATTAATTATTTCTGTCTTTTCATATTATAAATGATACTGTACTGAGCATCCTAATAGATGCCTATAGTAGTACATCCTTATTGTACAGACTTGGCTAATTATTTTCTTAGGGTAAATCTGGGAAGTATACACTCTGAGTCAAAGGATATACATATTTGTGATTTTGTTACATATTGGAAATTGGCCCCATAGAAAGATGGCTTCTCTTTATTTTCTGCCTGTGTGTGCATGCATGTGCATGGGTGATTCTTTCCCTGCCCCTTCAAAAGCCTTGAACATTACTGAGAATCTTTTGATGTATGCTAGTCTGATAGGGTAAAATAGTGTCTTATTAAATATGTATAGATTCATGGGTAAAGTTAAATGTCTTTATACATTGATTTCTATTTTTTCTTTCAAGAGTTGCTTCTTTGTGGCCTTTGCCTCTTTCTTATTGGAAAGATTATTTCTGTGGAGTCTTACCTGTGTATATTGCCTCAATAGATAAGGGAATTTTGAAGATTTGAGAAAGGAAGATTGATGAAGGATGATTGTGAATAAAAAATTGGAGGATACAGTAGAGTGGAAATACATGTGCAAGCTGTTTTTTATTAATTGAGAAACATGGGTCTATTTTGAGGCCTTTTTAAAAAAAATTTTGAGTATTCTGTATCAGGCCTGGAAAAAATCATGTAAACATTAAGTTGTGAATGATTCTCTTCCTCCAGAATTAAGAAAATGTTGTCTACATTTAATATTGTCTACAAGTAAATGGCTAATGGCTTGTTTTTCTTTTTAGTTGTAAGAATAAGTAGATGATACTTCTTACCCATTCCTAATATGTGCCTCTGTTAATGGGAGACCCTTTAGACTAGACAGTGTTGCATATAATTTTAATAATCTTCATATTATCCTTGTGAAATAGGACATTGTTAGAGAATCTTTTTACTTGCAAATAAGAAAATGGAGGCGCAAAGAATTCTTTTTATTTAATTTATTTATTTGTTTGTTTGTTTTTGCTGATTTTCATCTTTGGTACCTGATGAAATACACAAAAGTACATCATTAACACAGAAGAATGTATTTGACAAAAGTAAATTGGCCAAGGGTAGCAGCTTGTCCTTTGACACCCTCCTCCCTGGCTTCTAAAATAAAATACTTATTTCTGTGACTAAAATAGGGTGTACATGACAACATCTTTGCATATTGTTCTTTCCTTACCTGAATTACTTATCTGTCATTAATGAAGTTAATTGGCATTTGTAATTTCATCTTTTACCAGTCAGTTCTGTATTTGGCAGTTATGATCATTAACAGTTTACAGATGCGTATTTTCTAAAACCCTTCATTTCATATTGTGTTCCACAAGGCCTTAGAGCCCTTATTTCCCACTGTGAGAGAATGGGAAATGAAGAATGAGAATATAGGACTCTCGCCTATATACTGTTTTCAATAAGATTATGTTTAAAAGATACCAATCTGCTGAGTTAAAATTTTTAAGATTGTATTTATTTATTTATTTGAGAGAGAGCACTTGGGAGCAAGGGGGAGGGGGCAGAGGGAGAGGAAGAAAGAGTCTTAATCAACCTCTGCACTGAGCGCATTGTCCCACATGGGGCTCAATCCCACAATGCCCAGATCATGACCCGAGCCGAAAAAAAGAGCTGGACACTTAACTGACTGCACCACCCACGTACCCCTTTGCTGTGTTAAAATTTTTTTGAAAATCATTCATCTGAAAGAATATAGGCTTAAGATAAAATTAAAGTGTTTATTCTTTAGTTGAAAGTGAAGTCATTATAAAATGAAATATTACTTTTTTATTCATAGTTTCTTAATAAATCTATTAATTAATCGATTTTGAACAAATAGAACTAAGTCTGGATCAGCCCAAACCTATGCCCAATGAAACAGAAACAGCTGTGTTGTGCTTTTACAGCATTGTTAAGGTTTTCCTATACATTTGCAAACTTGTAGCGTCTTTGGATGGAACAAACAAAAACAAGGTTAGAAGTCATGTCATTACTCTCTTTCACAAGTGGTTAGAGTCCTGGAGTCATATTGCCTTTCGAAGTTTTTTCCCCCTTTTTTAAGATGAGAGTAATAATATCTTTACAGATTTGTTAGGAGCTATAATTCCCATAATATATATGATCACATAATACAGTGGTTGATACATAGTGAGCATTTATATACATAATACAAATATTGTTTAAACTTTTGTTTTAATTTTTCCCAATCTTGTATGAAGATTTTCAAATTTTTACTAAAAAGTAAAAAGGGTAGGATGGTGATTATCCATAATATACTATTACCTAGATTTACCAGTTGTTAATATTTTGTCCCATATGCTTTATATCTTTGGGGATGTGTGTACATTTGTGTGTGTGTGTGAGTGTGTGAATGTGTGTCTGTGCTTGCACCATTTAAAGTAAGTTGTAGACCTGACAAAATACCTCCTCCTCTCAGGGATGTATATGGCCCCACTTCACAGGTGTGTAACAGATTATATCCTTTGTTTTGCTTCCACGGTATGTTGTGGAGGGCTTTAATTTAAAATTATGATTCCAGAAATAAGGCATTTTCATTTTCTTGAAAAAACTACGAATAAGTATAAAATTCTTGTTCTTAGTAATATGATAGTTTTAATTTCTTTTGAAATTACACCCTGTTTCTTTTCTTTATTTTTTTTCAAGATTTTATTTATTTATTTGACAGAGATTACAAGTAGGCAAGAGAGGCAGGCAGGAAGAGAGAGGAGGAAGCAGGCTCTCCGTGGAGCAGAGAGCCCGACGTGGGGCTCGATCCCAGGACCCTGGAATCAAGACCTGAGCTGAAAGCAGAGGCTTTAGCCCACTGAGCCACCCAGGTGCCCCCACCCTGTTGTTTCTAACTCAAGCAGAGGTTAGGATTAAACAGCTTTAACAGATCTTGAGGAAGAATTTTTTTTTTTTTTGGTCAGCATAATCCATCAAAAATGGTGGGAATCAAGCATTTCAACCATATTCGCTGACACACAGTCTGCATCACATTAATACAACAATTTTAGAAGTGTCGTGGATAGGATTCTTGCAGAATTATTCATCTTGGCTGGTTTATCAGGAAAATTTAATGGTGAAGTTTTGAGGACTGCTGAAACCACTCTGGAACTGTGTGAGCAGGATTATGAAACAAAGATGATTTTGGATTTGATTATGATGAGAGTTCAGAATCAATATTTACTTGATGCCATGATGCATCCTAAGGAGAAAACTGTCTGAACTTAGACTTTTCCAAAAAGGCAAAACTTTTATCAAAGGAAGTGGAGTTTACTGCCAGTCATAGTGGACTCTCAATGAGTAGATCATGTTAGATTAATCCAGTTTTTTCCTGAGTTGCGGTTACTAGGGCAAGAGAATGCTATAGACATATATATTTTTATGATCTGATTTTTTAAGTGTTTTTTTAAAGATTTTATTTATTTGACAGAGAGATCACAGTAGACAGAGAGGCAGGCAGAGAGAGAGAGAGGGAAGCAGGCTCTGCTGAGCAGAGAGCCCGATGCGGGACTCGATCCCAGGACCCTGAGATCATGACCTGAGCTGACGGCAGCGGCTTAACCCATTGAGCCACCCAGGCGCCCCTTTAGTGTTATTTTTTAAGTAATCTCTACACCCAGTGTGGGGCTCAAACTCACAACCCTGAGATCCAGAGTCACATGCTCTACCAATTGAGCCAGTCAGGCGCCCCTTTTATAATCTGATTTTAATGAAAACAATCATATGGCATAGGTTGTGAAATCCTGATCTCTACAGGCAAGCATTTCAACTCTTTTAACAATGTCCTCTAGATACCTCCTTTCTTCTAAGTGTCATTAAAGATTGTTTTTTATTTTTCTGGTGTACACCATCCTAGTCACACCCCACCTTCTCCCAACATACTTACGTTATACTTTTCGTTTAACTATTTTTCTACATTTATAGTGTTACGGTTGTGAAAATACTGTTCACAACTGAGCTATGAGAGCACTATTATTATGTTTTCTTTCATGTACATCTTCATCCCCCTTCTCTCAGAATTAAAAATTACTGATACTTGATTTTTAAAGAATTTTTTTAGTTATCCACATCTTTCATTAATGCTTCTCAAGTTTCCAACGGAATTGTAAACATTCTATCAATATCATTAGGCAGTCTTAGCATTAAGATTCCTCCTCTGTTGTATATGTCCACTTTCTCAGGTCTTGTCTGTTTAATACTTCTGAAGGTTGATGTCTTCAGTCTGCTGTTTTCTCACCTACTTATGTCTGTCTGGTTTTTTTGGTCGTTTCAATGGGGTTTTAGAGAGGACTAGAGCTAAATGCCTCTTTTTTTAGCTACCATGTTAAGTCAGCTCTCTCTGTGTGTCATAAATTTTTATTCAGCAAGGCATTTATTTGACAGACTTTGAGATATCCTAGTGACATATAAAAATGTGAGCTAGCTGCTAAGATAGTTAAGTAGATTTGTAGTTGTTTTAACCACCATCAACAAAGAGCATTTGTTAGTGGATTGTTGTCATCATTAATGCTATATAAACTCCAGACCGACAAAAGTAGGAGTTACTTAAGTTTTTGGCCTGTAAGGAACCTTGGCATTACCTAGTCCAACCTTCATCATTTTAAAGATGAGAGAGACTAGAGACTAAATGACTTGGTTAAGGTAAAATAAACTAGTTTGCCACACAGTTGAAACCAGAGCCCAGATCTGGGACATCCCAAACAGTTTATTTCCATTCTGTACTATGTAATCTCACCACCTGCCACTTACTTACATGGGTGGTTGAAATACCACATGAGATAAAAAAATTAAAAGGGCATTAGAATAAATATCCCATTCCAAAGATGATAGTCATTGGCATTTAGTACAATGTTACCTGTTACTAGGAAAAGAAATATAAAGTATAAAATGGTAGCCAAAAATCTTCTTTTTAAGTAACATTATTTAGTTTCTCTGGTGGACCATTCCCAACTTTAATCTTAAGGGATTTTTCTGGGAGGTGAGGAAGGAAAACATTGGCTAATTAATTAATTATTATTTTTATTTCTTATTTTTTTCCTTGTGTGTATTGTGTATTTTGTATTGTGTGTATTGTGTATTTCCTTGTGTGTATTTTAGAATTTAGAGTAAAATCAAAGTGGAGGAGGACATTGTAAACATTGTACATTATTCTGCCCTGAGATTTTTTTTTTTAAAGTTTTTTTATTCATTTATTTGACAGAGATCACAAGTAGGCAGAGAGGCAGGCAGAGAGAGAGGAGGAAGCAGGCTCCCTGCCAAGCAGAGAACCCGATGCGGGGCTTGATCCCAGGACCCCGGGATCATGACCCGAGCCGAAGGCAGAGGCTTTAACCCACTGAGCCACCCAGGCGCCCCTGCCTGGAGCTTTTTATTTGAATAAGGTTCAGGGGGAAGTGAGGCTAGAGATGTCAGCAGTCTGTTCTTGACTAAGTGTGGGCCATGATGTAGATTTTGCACTTTTATTCTGTAGGTAGCAAAAAAACCTGGAAAGGCATTATATGTCATCTTTCCCCCTTGCTGGAGACCATAAATTAGTAAGAGCTTCTGATCTCATTCCTCCATCCCACAAAAAAAAATTTTTTTCTTAAAAAATTGAAAAGCATTTAATTTTTTATATTTTTTAAGATTTTATTGATTTGTTAACTTATTGATTGATTTTTTTTTTTTAAGATTTTATTTATTTACTTGAGAGAGAATGAGTGAGAGAGAGCATGAGAGAGGAGAAGGTCAGAGGGAGAAGCAGACTTCCCAAGGACCTGGGAGCCCGATGCGGGACTCGATCCAGGAAGTCCGGGATCATGACCTGAGCCAAAGGCAGAGGCTCAACCAACTAAGCCACCCAGGCGCCCTGATTGATTGATTTTTAAAAAAGATTTTATTTATTTATTTGACAGATCACAAGTAGGCAGAGAGGCAGGCAAAGAGAGAGAGGGAGAAGTAGGCACCCCGCTGAGCAGAGAGCCCCATGTGGGGCTCGATCCCAGGACCCTGAGACCATGACCTGAGCTGAAGGCAGAGGCTTAACCCACTGAGCCACCCAGGTGCCCCGATTTATTGATTTATTGATTTGAGAGAGCACACACACAAGTGGGGGGAGGGAGAGGGACAAGCACATTCTGTCCTGAGCATGTAGCCCAATGTGGGGCTTGATCCGTGACACTGAGATCATGACCTGAGTGAAATAAAAATTTGGACGCTTAACCAGCTGAGCCATCCAAGCATTCCTAATTTTTTTGTATTGTTAAAAAACACAGAACAATTTTTTTTTTTTACATTTTGACTTTTTTTTTTTTAAGATTTTATTTATTTGTCAGAGAGAGAGGGAGAGAGAGCGAGTGAGCACAGGCTGACAGAGTGGCAGGCAGAAGCAGAGGGAGAAGCAGGCTCCCTGCACGAGCAAGGAGCCCAATGTGGGACTCGATCCCAGGACGCTGGGATCATGACCTAAGCCGAAGGCAGCCGCTTAACCAACTGAGCCACCCAGGCGTCCCCAATCTTTTTTTTAAATCCAGTAATACTGGTACGTAAAGAATAATAGAGTTTTCTCAAGTTTGGATGGTTTTGCTTTGTGATTTTAAGTAAGTCTGTGTTCCTATGATTAAAGGGCTCTCTTGGGTAGTTTAGAATAATGTTTCTGCCATGAAACTAGAAGTTCAGATGTCTTTTTGAGGTGGTAATGCTACTTTTTCTATCTTTAATTTATAAACTACTTCAGGGATTAATTAATTTAAATAATTTTTAAACTAAATTATAATTAGATGGTTTGGATTTGAACATCCAGAAATTCCAAATCATGAAGGTAGTTTTGCATTGTTTTTGTTTCGGTAGACAGAATTGTAACATCACAGAAAAGTAGAGCAAAGTCTTTGTTCTGTCATATGTATATGTATGTACATATATGGAGTATATACATATGTATGCACCTTGGCTAAACAAATTTGGAGATGCTTTGGGATTCTGCTTTTTTATTTACTAAATTGCTAAAATGATTTTCATGATTACAAGTTTAATGGCTATATTTTTTTCATCAAGTGCATTAACACAACTGTTACTGTATAATTGGGCTCTGGTTACTTGTAGATTTTATTATTATTATAAGTAAATAAGCGGGGCGCCTGGGTGGCTCAGTGGGTTAAGCCTCTGCCTTTGGCTCAGGTCATGATCTCAGGTCCTGGGATCGAGCCCCACATTGGGCTCTCTGCTCAGCAGGGAGCCTGCTTCCCCCTCTTTCTCTCTGCCTGCCTCTCTGCCTACTTGTGATCTCGGTCAAATAAATAAACAAAATCTTTTAGAAAAAAAAGCAAATAAGCATTTCATAAAGATAGATTAATACCAGAAATATAAATCATCCTCTATAGCTTACTGGGTAAAATTAGTTTTATATATATTGCGCAGGAAATTTATACATCAATGATATAAGTGCAATTTCTACAGATACTCTAAAATATCTCTATTTTCAGGAGATTTGATTATTCACAAAAATTTATGAAGAGTATGTTAAGGTAAATTAGAATTATAAATTATATTTGCCGAAATTTTTAGCTGTGTTATAGTAAAACTGCACATGGTATCATTTTTCTTACAAGTTCTAGTTCTCTGGAACAAAGCTGAAGACTAGCAAACAAACCGAAACAACAATAAAAATTTTAAAATGTCTTAGCAGCTAAAATAGGTATCTTAGGATCTATGCACCCAAAAGTTTCTATATTTTAGAACGATAGTCTTTTCCTTAAAGCTTCTGTCTTCATATTTTATATGCATTTCTAACAAGCTTTATTTTCTTAGTCTACCATAGAGTAGATACACAGGAGAAGAGTATTATATATATCAAGAAGTAATCACTAGCAGACCGTTAGCAAGGGAGGGGACAGAGTACACAAAATAGCAGTCTAGGCAGCCTTATATACTTCATTAACCTTCAGGGGTATCATTCATGTGACAATATAGCTATTACTTATCTTGATCAGATTCATTAAAAAAAACCAGATATTCTGTCTTCTAAAAAAATTTTCAGGGGTGCTTAGGTGGCTCAGTTGATTAAGCATCTGACTTGGTTTCAGCTCAGGTCATAATCTTATGGGTTGTGAGATCGAACCCCATTTCAGGCTTTGTGCTTGTTGGTGAGTCTGCTTGAGATTCTTTCTCTCCTTCTGCATCTGCCCCTCTCCCCACTTGTGTGCTCTCTAAGATAAATAAATCTTAAAAAAATTATTTTAATTGAGGTAAAATTGCCATATAACATTAGTTTCAGGTATACAACGTAATGATTTGATATTTTTGTATATACTGCAGAATGATCATCAAAGTAAGTTCAGTTAACATCTGTCATCCTACATAGTTAACAAATTTTTTTTCCTATGTTGAGAACTTGTAAGATTTACTTTCTGAACAAATTATAAATAAGCAACTGTAGTCACCATGCTCTATATTACATCCCCATTACTTACTTATTTTATAGTTGGAGATATGTAAAAATATGGAACACTTTACAGATTTATATGTCATCCTTGCACAGGGATTTTGCTAATCTGTGTATCATTCCAACTGTGGTACATGTGCTGCTAAAATGAGCACCAGATACTCTTTATGAAGCCTAAAACTTCAGGAACATTTTCATTGTAAGTGATTTTAGTTTTTAACTTTTACTGAAGGAGTGTCACTAATCTGGAAAATTCATTTATATGAAAGAGTTCCCTAGTTAAAGAGATACTAATACTTTTTTTTTCTTTTTTAAAGATTTTGTTTATTAGAGAGAGAGAGTGTATGATCAGGGGAATGGTCAGAAGGGGACAGAGAGGCAGAGAATCTCAAGCAGACTCTGCACTGAGTGGAACCTGATGTGGAGCAGGATCTCATGACCCTGAGGTCATGACCTGAGCTGAAATCAAAAGTCAGATGCTTAACCGACTGAGCCAGCCAGGCTCCCCCTAATACTTCTCTAATGAAAGGAAATAATATGCTTCTAGGAATGGGTCATGGGAGAAGAGGTCCAAATTATTATTAAACAAAAGTATCTGTGTTTAATCTGAAAATGAAGTTAAGAAAATAGTTCTGGGTGGCGCCTGGGTGGCTCAGTGGGTTAAAGCCTCTGCTTTCGGCTCAGGTCATGATCCCAGAGTCCTGGGATCGAGCCCCGCATCGGGCTCTCTGCTCGGTGGAGAGCCTGCTTCCTCCTCTCTCTCTGCCTGCCTCTCTTGCCTACTTGTGATCTCTGTCTGTCAAATAAGTAAATAAAATCTTAAAAAAAAAAAAAAGAAAATAGTTCTGTTTACAGTATAATCAAAAGAGAATAAATTTAACAAAATGGGTATAGAACTTACACTCTTGAGAACTATAAAATGTCGAAAGAAATTAAAGAAGACCTAAATACATGGAAAGACATTCATATTCAGGGAGCAAACTTAATATTGTTAAGATGGTAGTACTCCCCCCCCCCCAAAAAAAAGATGGTAGTACTCCCCAAATTGATCTCCAGTTCAACACAATCTCTGTCTGAATTCTAGCTGGCTTCTTTGTAGAAATTGACAGGCTGATTGTGAAATTCATAAGGAGTTGCAAGGTATGCCTAAGAGCCAAATCAGTTTTGCAAAGCAAGAACAGAGTTGAATGACTCACACTTTTTTATTTTGAAACTTCCTACAAAGCAACAGTGATCTAATAGCAGTGGTACTTGCATTAGAACAGACGTAGTAGAGCAATGGGAACAGAATTGAGAATCAGATATGAATCTGTGGTCCATTGCTTTTCGACCAGCGGGTAAAGTATAATTTTTTCAACAGATAGTGCTAGGACAACTGGATAGTTGAACCCAAACTGGGTCAACTAAATGTAAGAACCCAAACTATATAAAACCCTTAGAAATATAAGGGACGTGCCCTCAGATTTGATGGTGGATTCTTAGATAAGATAATATATTCTTAGATAAGTCAATTCTTAGATAATAGACTGTTTTTACTAGATGATTAAGTTCAAATCATTGACAATTCATGGTTTTAGGTTTTCTAGAGTTAGTTGCTTTACCTTGAACTCTGTTTGTAGTTGTCTTTTTTCACTCCATCTGTTTGCTTTTCAAAGGACCACCTAGACTTTTTTTTCTTCCTGAATGCCTGAGATGTCTGATTCTTGCTATAATCTTCTCCTTGTCCCTGGGTCTCCATTTGGTCTTTTAATTTTCCACGGTTGTATTGCAGAGGTTTTCCAATAGCAAGTAATCCACTTGTTTTGAAGGACTACTTCAAACCTATTAGGGATTCATAATGAAATATTTATTAATAAAATAGAGTACCAGGGATTTGCTTCAAAATAATTTACTTATTGAAATTGGGTAAGGTTACACGGGATAATCATTATATAACTTTAAAATTTTACATAATAAAATAAATAAAAGTACTTCAGTATTTTTCTACTGCAGAGTATCATGCCTTTTGGAGTGATTCATTCCAGTTTTTTTTTTTTTCTTATCATGGTGATATGGACAGTTTTACACATTTGCTTAATAAAGCCTAGGCCTCTGTAAGTAGTCACAGGCTTACCTTCTTGAAATGGGGTATATGGGTCTTTCTTTGACCCCATTTATAAAAGGTACTGCCCCACCCTCTTTTACCTTACTCTGCTGAGCCTCATTCCGGATTTTTTTTTTTTAATTTATTCATTTGTCAGAGAGAGAGGGAGAGAGAGCACAGCCAGATAGAGTGGCAGGCAGAGTCAGAGGGAGAAGCAGGCTCCCTGCCGAGCAAGGAGCCCGATGTGGGACTCGATCCCAGGATGCTGGGATCATGACCTGAGCCGAAGGCAGCTGCTCAACCAACTGAGCCACCCAGGCGTCCCCTCATTCCGGATTTTGAGCTGCTAGAAAGCCCTCATTTTTCTGACTAACAGATTGATCATAAAATTGTGTTTAATAGTTTAAGAAAGTCAGTGAAGCAAAGCCTATCACTGACTCAACTTGAGATTATTGAAACTACTTTTCAGAAGGCTTTTATTTGAAAATTTTTCATTTATATATGTATTCTAGTTAAATTCCAGTTAATATACAGTGTGATATTAGTTATAGCTATACAATACAGTGATTAATACTTCCATACACCACCTGCTGCTCATCACAGCAACTGAACTCCTTAATCCCCATCGTGTATTTCACCCATCCCACCACCCACCTCTGCTGGTAACCGTCAGTTCTCTATAGTTAAGAGTCTGTTTCTTGGTCCCCCCAACCTTTTCTCTTTGCTTGTTTGTTTTGTTTCTTAAGTTCTACATATGAGTGAGACCATATGGTATTTGTCTTTCTCTGACTGACTTATGTCGCTTAGCATAGTAATACCGTTGTTTCATCCATGTTATTGCAAATGGCAAGAGTTCATTCTTTTTTATGGCCGAGTAATATTCCATTATATGTGTATGTATATACCACATCTTTTTAAAAAATTTTATTTTCTTTATTTGATAGAGTGTGAGAATACAAGCAGGGGGAGCATCAGAGGGAGAGAGAGAAGCAGGCTCTCCACTGAGCAGGGACCCCTTTTCAGAGCTCAGTCCTAGGACCCTAGGGTCACCACCCAAGCCAAAGGCAGACACTTAACTGACTGAGCCGCAAGGCCCCCCATACCACATCTTTATCCATTCATCAATGGACATTTGGGCTGTTTACATAATTTGACTATTGTAGATAATGCTGTATAAATATTGGGGTACGTGTATCTTTTTGAATTAGTATTTTTGTATTCTTTGGATAAGTAGCTAGTGGTGTGATTGCTGGATCATAGGGTGGTTTTACTTTTAACTTTTTGAGGTACCTCCTGATGTTTTCCAGGATAGCTGTAGCAGCTTGCATTCCCATCAACAGTATAAGAGGGTTCTCCTTCACATCCTTGTCAACATCTGTTGTTTCCTGTGCTGTTGATTTTAGCCATTCTGACGGGTGAGGTGGTATCTCGTTGTAGTTTTGATTTGTGTTTCTCTGATTATGAGTGATGTGGAGCATCTTTTCATGTGTCTGTTGGCCATTTGGATGTCTTCTTTGGAGAAATGTCTGTTCATTTCTTCTTCCCATTTTTTAATTGGATTATTCATTTTTTGGGTGTTGAGATTGATAAGTTCTTTATAGATTTTGGATACTACCCCTTTATCAGAGACGTCATTTGCAAATATCTTCTCCCTTTCTGTAGGCTGCCTTTTAGTTTCGTTGTTTCCTTCACTGTGCTGAGGCGTTTTACTTCAGTGAAGCCCTAATTTTATAGTTGCTTTTGTTTCTCTTGCCTCTAGAGACATATCTAGAAAGAAGTTACTACGGCTCATGTCACAGAGGTTACTGCCTGTATTCTTCTCTAAGATTTTTATGGTTTCAAGTCTCACATTTAGGTCTTTAATCCATTTTGAATTGATTTTTGTGTATGGTGTAAGGAAGTGGTCCAGTTTCATTCTTTTGCACATTGCTACGGAATTTCCCAGCACCATTCGTTGAAGAGACTGTGTTTTTCCCATTAGATATTCTCTCCAGCTTTGTCAAAGGTTAATTGATGACATAGTTGTGGTTTCATTTCTGGGTTCTCTATTCTGTTTCTTTGATCTATGTGTCTATTTTTGTGCTGGTACCATACTGTTTTGATTACTACAGCTTTGTAATATAATTTGAAGTCTGGAGTTGTGATGCCTCCAGCTTTACTTTTCTTTTTTTGCTTTGGCTATTCGGGGTCTTTTGTGGTTCCTTATAAATTTTAGGATTATTTGTTCTAGCTCTGTGAAAAATGCTGATGGTATTTTGATAAGGATTGCATTAAAGGTGCAGATTGGTTTGTGTAGTATAGACATTTTGACAATATTTGTTCTTCCAATCCATGAGCATGGAATGTTTTTCCATTTCTTTGTGTTGTCTTCAATTTCTTTCATCCGTGTCTTATAGTTTTCAGAGTGCAGGTCTTTTACCTCTTTGGTTAGGTTTATTCCTAAGTATCTTGTTGTTTTGGTTGAATTCATGACCTTGAGATCAAGACTTGCACGTTCTGCCACTTGAGTGAGCCAGGTGTCCCTGGAAGGCTTTTATTGATGGCTTTTATTTTTTTTACTATGACCCACACTAAATAAATTATATTGTGATCCAGTGCATACACAATTTAATATGTATGTATATCTGCAACAAACATTTCATGAAATCATACCCTTGCTAAGTGTGGTATACTGTATTTTTTTAATTTTACACTGTTTTTCTTCAAAGAACATGCTGGTCAGGACCCCATGTATTTATTTATGTCACACTCCACTAATGGATTATGTCCTGCAGTTAAGAAGACATTTTAATATTGTCTAAAATAGACATCTTTAAAATAAAATAAATACAATTGACATGTTTTTGCATATTAATGGTAAACATGCTCTATGCTGTCACAAGTGTTAAGCAGGATGTAATAAGTTTTTTAATAATATACTACTGATACTGACAAGTAAGTCCTTCAGAAAATTTAGCACAAAGAGAAATTTTATTTTTGCTGTTAACTGCTAACCATTTGGGAAATATTTCTGCACATTATACCAATATACTAGTAGAAGTTAATAAAAATGAAAACGACTTGTGGCTTTTTTCTTTAAAGTTGTAGTGCCGTTTTGTTATCTTCTTACCCCTAATCATACTACCTGCTTAAAAAAAATGTTCTCTGGTTGGTGAAGGCATTAGGCCAGTCTGTCCTCTTTACCCTAAATAGACATGGTAACCAATCTGAATTACATAAAAGTGGTTTCTTGTTTTAACACAAAAGTACCCCAAGTTCATTTGGCTGGATTTTTTTTATCAGTTCTAGGTAGTAATTTATAAATGTACTACTTTCACTTTAGGGCAAGAAAATGTGACAGCTGGAGATCTAACTAAACTGGGAACCTGAGGCTGTATGTTCCTTTATCAGTGTGACTCTGAGAACTGAGACCTGCTGGTTCTTTGAAATAATGCTGTGTCTGATGAAGCTTACGGTAAATGTTGTCTCTGTAGGTGACTTACTGCAATAGGAAGTCTTCATGCAGTGGGTTTTATGGGCAGCATCACATTGAGGACTGCTGCTTCAAAGGGCTGAGTTTAGATGTAAAGCTCCAGAAGCTGCTATGTAATGCAGTTTCATTTCCATTAACAATAAAAGAACTCAGAGCCAGGAAGTGAGCGTGGGAAGCATTGTGGATTTTGTGCAACAGATTCTAAAAGCTTTGAGTGCTTGGGATTGTGCCATCTCATCGATGGTACTTTGCTGTCCATTAAACTGCCTGCCTTTCTCACAGTTATTGATAATGTTTTAAATATATACTTAATAAATACATTTCAGCTGCAGCAGTCATTCGGTCTAAATGGGCAGGATTTTAACCCTCTATTTTTGTAAGTCTTCCTTCCAGAGCAACATTTTTGAATATGTATATCACTGAGGAGGATAGTGGCTGAGTGATTGTCTAGTTTTCCACATGGCTGCATTTTGTGTTGGCCTGTTCAGTCTTAATGATGCCCTCTGGCAGAGGAATTCATTTGACTGATGCATAGCTCAAGAGAATTATCCAGTCACCTCCATTACCTCTTAGGAATAAGGATAATTGCTTTGTAAGAGGGTGACATGTGTTCAGTTCTTTTGGTGCCCCCAGAGAAGGTTAGCAAACACAAGCAATATTTCTTGATGTATCAGCCATCACATTTCGTGTTAACATAGGCTGTCTCATTCATTATGTTTCTGTGATTATATTTTTTATATAGGTATGAAAGTTGAAGCTGAGAGATGTTTCATAATTGTCTTGTTACTTTTAGATTTAGTGGGAACTTGGAAGGAGGCATCATCATGGTAGAGTGGAAGAGTGCTTCCTCTCTTGGTTCTCTTTCTGTTTTCCACTAATGGAGACATCATTTTTGACCCTTCTCTTTTCCTTATCCCCCACTTTTACATATAATCCAAAGATTATTAGTTTTTTTCTTTGAAATGCCTTAATTATAAATCATATTTTTAAGTCATTTTCTGCCAGGAAATATTGACTCATACCCTGCAATAAAATAAAAATTAGGTTTATCTAGCCCCCAGCAGCTTGTAAAGAAGTTTCACATATTCTAACTCATGTAATGCTCATAATCATACTAGGTGTGGTAGATGTTATTTTTTAAGTGTTCTGTTATCAAAGCTTCCCCTTCATCATCTCTCTAAGTATTTTCCTCTCTTTTACTTTATACTTTGGGGCCAGATTAATAATTAGTATTTCACCATTATGCTTTTTCTCTTAGCACAAGACCTTTGTTGGTTTCACAGCAAGCTGAATAAGGAAGTCAAAACTCCTGTATTTGCATTTAGGATTATCCACATCTGATTGTAAACTAGACTTCTTTTTTTTATTATCCTAGAACTTTCTCAGAAGAACCCTCTCTGTATGTTAATTTGGTTCACTGCAGCTAGCATCTGTTACCTATTATATATCAAACACTGTGTTTGTTGCTAGGGATAAGAAGTTGAGTTGAACATTCTTTTTGACCTTTTAAGTCATAAAACCGCAAAGAAAAAAAAAAAAGTGGGAGAGAAGAGGAAAACAGGTGAGAAATGTTAACAAAATTTTGGAAGCTGGAAAGCAGGTAGTCAAGTGGTAACTGACTTAGCAGTCCAGAGAAAGCCGATGATTGAAAGGTTAGGCTAGTTTGTAATATACACCAGTTAAGCTCAAGAATTGGAGACACTAGGAACTCAGAAAGCAAGGATGCTAGAGTAAAAAAAGAACTTAGTGGCAAGTCTATAGAAGAAGCAGTTGGATGGCTAAATCACCTCTTTCCCTGGCAACACGTGGCTCACAAGAGATGGAAGTGAAATACATTGTGAAAGCTGGGCCACCCAGATGAACATAGGAAACATGAGAAACAGTTTCCCCACTGATTGGTGAGATCCCTGTGGTTCTGGAAGAAGCACATCCATAAATGCTTGGGATTTCCTTAAACTCTTGCATTTTTTTTTCTTCAAATGAAATCTGTGCAATTTCTGTAATAACTTTTTAACTATACAAAATGTTTTCCCCAAATCTTCAAAGAAAAGTGAAGATCTAGGAAAATTTTGTCTTATTTATATATCTTATGGCCTGACACCTCTCCACATACACATAGTTGTATATACCTTAGAGTAAGAAGCTGGCATTCAGGGTTATTCACCTGTCCCTATTGGATCTTTCTGGCTTTACTTCTCACCATTTCTGTCTATATACTTGTGCTCCACTCATATTGACTTACCCAGAGTATATCAGATTCTGCACAATTTCTATCACGTTTCCACCTCACTATTCAAATTAGTATTTTATTATATACCCTTTATTGTCTCCTCTGTGAGCCTTCCCTCAAATGCCTCTTGTGGTGGAATGCTTTACCCTCCCTCATCCAAGCTCCTGTACTGACTTGTTCATATTTTTCTTATAACTCGTCACATTATGTGATTAATTTAATAATTGAGCCACCTGTGTAGGGCCTTGTATGAGGACCTAGAATACAGTCTCTGCAGGGTGAGAACTGAGTGTTAGATGTCTGATATCAGCATAGGCTGGGTATTAAATGTACAAATGCTTTCCCCTACCTTTGGTCTCTTATTTTTCTTTCCTTCTTTTTTTTTTTTTTAAGATTTTATTTATCTTTCCTTCTTTTTAAAAAAGATTTGTTTATTTGGGTGCCTGGGTGGCTCAGTAATAAGTGTCTGCCTTTGGCTCAGGTCATGATCCCAGGGTCTGGGATTGAGTCCTGCATCGGGCTCCTTGCTCCAAGGGGAGCCTGCTTCTCCCTCTCCCAACTCCCCCTGCTTGTGTTCCCTCTCTTGTGCTCTCTCTCTGTCAAATAAATAAATAAAATCTTTTTTAAAAAAAGATTTATTTATTTTAGAGTGAGCGAGCAAACACTGACGGGGGGGGCAGAAGGAGCAGGAGAGAGAATCTTAAGCAGACTCCGCACTGAGCATGGAGCCTGATGCAGGGCTTGATCTCACAACACTGATACCACCACCTGAGCTGAAACCAAGAGTTGGAGGCTTAACCAGCTGCATTGCCCATGCACCTGTGGTCTCTTATTTTCTAGTTCATCATTTATGCTTCCTCACAAATGGTTATTCGTAATAACAGATCTGATCATGTCACTACCCTACAAAAATTTTTTGTTTTAAACTTTAAGATGGCATTGAGGATTTTTCTTGTGTGGCCTGAGCCTTACTTTTCTAGTCTCTTTTGTTACCCTAACCACTCTTTGCCTATTCCTGCTCCATTCTCATGCTCGTGATGCAACTTATAGTCCATCGACTCCCAGACCTCCTTTCATTGTTAGACTACATCTACTTCATCGCTTTTTCGTTTTTTCATACAGTTTCTTTGCCTTGGGATGCCTTTTTCCCTTTTTCATCTATTAAAATCCAACTCATTTTTTAAGACTTTAGCCAGGGGGTGTGGATGGGGGGAGTAGATGGGGACAAGAAAGAAAAGACTATCTTCCCCAAGAAATCCTAAACTGCCTTCTCTCTTTTCTTGCTCACAGATCAGAATCTAAGTTTATTACTCTTACATGTATACCATCACCTTACTTCACTTAAATGTTGTATCTGTGGAATTGAAGATGTTAGGTTAAGCATGTACTTCAAAGGTTAAGTTAATTCTTTGACAGTAAGGTCATGTTGTACTTTAAATGTGAAAGGTGTGAATTTTGGTGCCTCTACTCCCCATAGGAATTCTTACTATTAAAAAAACTGGCTGGGCAGGGGGTGGAAAGGGTGGTATCCAATTCATAAAGACTCCTAAACATGTTTACAATTTTTTTAAAAGATTTTATTCATTTATTTGACAGACAGAGATCACAAGTAGGCAGAGAAACAGGCAGAGGGAGAGGAGGAAGCAGGCTCCCTGCTGAGCAGAGAGCCCAATGCAGGACTCGATCCCAGGACCCTGGGATCATGACCTGAGCCGAAGGCAGAGGCTTTAACCCACTGAGCCACCCAGGTGCCCCCATGTTTACAATTTTAAACTTGACCATTTTCCTCTAGGTGATACTAAATTTTTAGGGTTGGCCTTGTGCCAAAGTTGGTTTTGGGTCATAATAGCATTGCTTATACTGTGCCAGGAAGAGCTGTCTTGAAAAATCTTGATACAGTATTGTATCTGGTGTGGGAGAAGTCTGTGGCCAAGTTGGAGTTTTTCTTTTTGTTTTTTGAAGATTATTTATATATTTTGAGAGAAAGAGAACAAGTGCAAGCATGAGCAGGGGGAGGAGCAGAGGGAGAGGGAGAAGCAGACTCCCTGCTGAGCAGAGAGCCCAACACGGGCTCAGTCCCAAGACCCTGGGAAAATGACCTGAGCCGAAGGCAGAGGCTTAACCCACTGAGCCACCCAGGTGCCACCCCTGCTTTTGCAGAAAATAAAATTTAATTTTGTACATGTAGAGAATCCACACAGATATGAGATGCCTGCCCAAGTTGGAGTTTTAATCTGCCTCTATTGGCTGTTTGTACTTCAACTGTCTCCTCCCATTTATTAGTATTCTTTTCACAATAGCATCAGATATATTTTTAAAAATGTTTTTGGTGAGAGGATTAATCAGAAACACAAATTAACTTTTAGAAGCTTAATGCAAATAGAGGAAAAATACCTGTTTTCTACTTTTGCTTCTAAAAAAAGAAGTTGTTCATCTTAAAATGGTTTCTTAGGTATTTCTCTGGCAATCTCTGAGTCCTCTTTATTATGTTATTTGCAGACAAAAGTTATTCCTAAGTTAATGTGCTCTTTGACATATAAAGGTGCTTGGCAACCTGATAACAGTATTAAAAATATAATGGTATGATTTGCAAAGGGCCATCTGTTGTCTAGATCCTGGTTAAAATAAGAACTTATATTGCAAGCAGCTTTTTGTTCATTATAAAAACAAAAATCAAAATACTAAGAAACAGTCATTTTAATACTTTAATGTACATCTTCCTATATCCTTTTCCGTGTATATATATTCAACTGTGTACATATACGTGCGTGTAAAAGTATAAATATAACATTTACTTTTATGTATTATTTAAATAGTAGTTATACTATATGTGCCAGTAACTTTTCATTAGTCAAGGTTTTGGGTGTCTTTGAGATGTGCAGAACATGGTCTTAAGCACCATAGAACATTGAGAGAACTATCAGATAAAATTCCTACCCTCAAATATTTATAATCTAGCTGATTAAGATAGGACAGATCTGTAAGAAGAAATGTGAAGTCCAATGCCATAACTAAACACTCAGGAGGAATTAAAATTAGCCTTCAAGAATCAGTAAAGATGGGGGCGCCTGGGTGGCTCAGTGGGTTAAAGCCTCTGCCTTCAGCTCAGGTCATGATCCCAGGGTCCTGGGATCGAGCCCCGCATCGGGCTCTCTGCTCTCTGCAGAGAGCCTGCTTCCTCCTCTCTCTCCCTGCCTGCCTCTCTTGCCTACTTGTGGTCTCTGTCTGTCAAATAAATAAATAAAATATTTAAAAAAAAAAAAAAAAAAAAGAATCAGTAAAGATGGGTAGGTGAGGGTGGCTAAGTACCCAGCGTAAAACACGGGCTTACCAAGTGGTTAATGGCTGCTTTCATCCTCATCTTCCCTCCAGGCACTTTAGAGGTCTAGGAGAATATTGGTTCCATTTATACAGGTGGAGATGTTGAAAGGAGAAGTCGTTAACATTGCAAGAAGAACTTTGAGACGTCTAAGTGTTGTCCAGGTGGAGAGCTGTTTTCTGCTCATAAAGAGCTAGAGTTCTGGTGAAGAATCACAGCAGCTTTGAGAATCATCTACGGAGATGAGTCTTCCAAAAGGAGGATGGGCAGTAATTGGTTTTATTTCACACTGTCCTTTTTGCCAAGGTGACACTAAATACCGTGACAAATAATATATAATCCCCATTTGTTAGTGAGTTAAAAAAATTGAGGGGTTTGTGTTTATTGTGCCAAGAGTTAAAATGTGTGCTTTTGACATTCTGACGTTTCTTGGTTTGCTTCATAGTTTAATAGTTGGGAAATAATAAATAACAAAATGTGTGTGTGAGAGAGAAAAGAAATTTGTTTTCTTTTTTTTAAGTTCTCATGCCTAACTTAAATGTTCAAATCCTCAAGTGGTTTCTATTCTTGTCTTACTGGGTCTCATTATCTCTGTTTAGCTTTTCACTTATAAATCATGTTTCATATATGTGAGTACCGTTGGGAATGTGACCTTTCTCATGACCCGGTAAGCTAAGATTTTGCTTTGCATTTCCCAAAATAAATGTCACTAAAACATATACATTCTGTTTTCCCCTAGGTAAAAATCTCTACACCAATGAATATGTAGCTATCAAACTGGTGAGTAAAACTTATATTTGCAGTAATGGTGCTCTCACCCTCACATATTTTTTTACAGGGAATAGTTATAAGTATTCACAAAAATATTAATTTTTTCTCCTTTGCATATGTTCCCACATAGTCACTTTCCTTCGACCATATATAGTGTTACAGTGATGAATCACTATATACTGTGTAATGCTGTGTAGTTAGATGTTGCTAACTATAGTTTCAGCATCAGTGAATCAAAAAGTAGCTATTAAAAAATAGCTGGAAGAAAGACACTGGAAGATTTGTAATTTCTGTGAATTTCAACTTTACAGTT
This sequence comes from Mellivora capensis, assembly GCA_004024625.1. NCBI lineage: Eukaryota > Metazoa > Chordata > Mammalia > Carnivora > Mustelidae > Mellivora > Mellivora capensis. The sequence continues at coordinate 7,573 of PISX010006587.1, read as the reverse complement.
ACAGTTCAAAAACTGTAACTTTAACAGTGCTATTTTAAAAGATAAAACCACTGGAAATTTTCATTTCCTTTTGCTTGACTGTGACTAATTCATTTTTTAAATGTAAGGTATTTATTAATATACTTAGTAGTAGAGAACCAAATCTGATCATCAAATCATGGCCTTAAAAACTGTCAAATGTGAAAATCTTGTGTTCACATTAGAAACAAAAAATTGACTTGGTTTTGTCAATACTAATCTTATAAATAACTAAAGTGGTCATTAAAGATAACATCCTGTTTTAAAAAATATGTTATTTTTGAGGAAGGGTAATTTTAGAAGAAAATTCTTTATCTTATATTTAAGGTCAATACAAAATCATTTCTAGTCATATGAGATGTCAGATGACTAGTTTCTATGATACTGTGTAAATGTTTGTCTTCCTAGTAAGTTTCCCAGGATTTACAGGCAGTTTGGGGCTTTATTAGTTGGAAGACAGAGGAGTTAATGATTGAAGGAAGTATGGTGTGATAATTGTGATAATGCTGTTCTTTTCTAACAAATTACACTTAACCACATCCACACCTGCTCTGTGTGTGGATTGAGCTTGTCAGTTCATAGAAAAGTCAGAGTTGTCTTTTGAAGACAATTACCAGACAGTTATCAGATCGGTTTCTCTACAAAGACATGGACAGGAAGCAGGGCTTAGAGCAGGTAGCTGCTAGGGAACCAAGTGTTTTCTTATGTTTGTTGACTTGGAACTCTTGTTGGAGAAATGGGAGTAGGAAGACAGGTAATGCATGTAACAATGCAGGCCAAATATTTTCTCAGATTGAATATCAAAGGAGTAACCGTAATTTTTATTTATAGGAATTTGGTTCTGTAGAAGTGTTCCCTAGTTCATCTGTTTTTTTGTTTTTGTTTTTGTTTTTAATTTTTCTGTTTTACTGCTTCAGTAAGTTGGACTAGTAACAGGAGGAAGCAGCTCCTGAAACACTTTAAAATACTGTCTCAATGCTATATATCTTTCTTATTTTCCCTTTATTTATCAAGACTTCTCTAGAGGCTTTTTGTTAGGGACAGTCTTTTCTATCTAGATTTCTTCTTCCAAGTTCATACTAGTTAACCTCATTAGATAAGCTTATTACATATTGTTCACATGATGGATTACTGCATTTCACTTGTAGTTTATTAAACTTTATTCTACTTTGTATGGGCAAGAGTGAAAGCTAAAAATAGACTTCATATCATCTAGTATGGTGTGTCTCAGGAGCTCATTTCTCTTTCAAATAAATCTTAAATAAAGGCTTTTTATAGGATAACATTCTTGCCTATGGGCCTCCTCTCTTGCTGTTGGGCTGTGTTCTCCATGGGAGATATGAGGGCAGTAATTGAGCTCTTTTCATTGTAACAGCAAAATTTGCCTTAAGCATTATAGTCCTACAAGGTAGCCGTCTGCTGTTGGTTTAGGATTTCAGGCAGACATGTGTGTTCCAGAATAACCGTGATTCTGGCAAATACCCAGCCCTCTGTGGAAATGTAATCAGCATCTGGCACAGAAATATAAGGAAGCCCTGCTGGTACTGTTTTCTTTCTAGTTTGTTTGGATCTTCACTGTGGGCTTTTGTTTCTTAGATTTCTAGGAACCTTTTTAAAAAATCATATACAACATAAAATAGTATAATGACCCCTTCCTTTACCCCATCACCAAGATTTCTCAGGTTCTTTTTAACAGAAGTTTTCTAACAGTTGTTAAAAAAGAAAAAAATTTCTCTCCATGCTACTAATCTTGCCGCCTTCCACAAGACGTAGACTGAGTGTTTATAATGTACTTTCTTTATAGTGCTTCCAGAAGAGTACCTTGAAGCTCTAATTGTCTGAGCAGGCTTCAGCTGTATGCTAAAGGGGTTGGCCAAAGGGTATAAGTCCTTTCATCTGTGATAAAGGGATCCTCATGTCTGAATATATGTGACATCTATGTCCACTTTCAGCCTTGTAACTCTAAAGAGCTTTTGTTTTTTTAATCTGCTAGCTTAGTTACCCCCCATCAGTTTGAGTATTTCCGATCAAGGTGTCCACAGTGAAGTTTTAGAGTATTGTGTTTGAAGAAGGCTTTTTCATTCATTGGTCCTTGTGGTTTGTCAGAATCCCAAAGACTTTCTCCAGAAAAAACCTCCAGAAAGATCAATCTCTGGTTCCATATTAATTTGTTGTCCTGCTTCTGTTTGGATCCTTGTGAATTATTAGGGATTTTTCTGAAGGACAAATTCTATCACTGGCTGCTTTACTGGTGCTACAGTAGAAGATCTAAAGCCAAATGGGACTCTCAACAGTGATCCTTCTCTGTTTGAAGACATAAATGAATAAAATGACTTTACAGTGTAATTAGTCTTACGTACTTTTTCTTTTGACTACAAGAATCTTGAGAAGCCTGAAGTTCAACTCAGATGATTGCTGATTTTATAATCAAAGAAGGATATGAGTTCTTTCATGGAGCTCACTAGGGATATGAACTATTTCAGCCTTCCCAGAAGCAAAGGGATAGACTAGATAACTTCAAGGAAATTTCTGAATTCTGTGATTTATGGATTCTATATCTTAAGAAAAATGTAGAAAACAAGTGGGTTCAGGAAGAGCCTTCAAAGATGATCAAAGAGCTGAAAAATAGGACCAGTGAGGAAAGGTTAAAGGAATTGAAATTACTTAAGAAATGATTGAATAGTTTTGTTATTTAAAGATAGTTGTTATAGTATTCACTGGTTATTGAGGAGCTATTTCATTTTTGTCGGGGACAGAAAAGAAGTTTCAGTTGTGGAGATTTAAACTACATATAAAGACCTTTGAAATCATGAAATGTATTTAACATCAGGGTGAATTATCAAGGGAAACTATGGGATCTCCTTCTTTTGAGCCTGTCTTAAAAAAAGGACAAGTAACCATTCACTGGAGAAAGGACAGTTTTTCACACAAATGTTGTTAGGAAAACCCGATATCCACGTGCATTGAAGTTGAACCCTTACCTTACATCAAACATAAAAAAGTAACTCAAAATGGATCAAAGATCTAAATATAAGAGCCAAAACTATAAATCTCTTAGAAGAAAATTTAGGGGAAAAGCTTCATGACATTGAATTTGGCAGTGATTTTTTAGATGACACAAAAAGCACAAGCAAGGAAGAAGATTGATTGGACTTTGTAAAAATTAACTTTTTTGTATTAAAGGACTCTGAATACAGTGAGAAGACAACCCATAGAAAGGGAGAGAAAATTTAAAAATCATGTATCTATTAGAATTGTATCTGGAATTTTCCATTTTAACCCATTTTTAAGTGTGTTGCTCTGTGGCATTAAGTACATTCACACTGGTGTGCAACCATTGCCACCATCCTTCCCTAGAACTTTTTCATCTTCCTCAGCTGAAATTCTGTATTAAACACTGAATGTCCATCTCCTCCCTCTTAGTCCCAGGCAACCACCATTTAACTTTATGTCTCTATAAATTTGACCACTCTAGGTACCTTATGTTAGTGAATCATGTAGTATTTGACCTTTTGTGTCTGGCTTAGTTTGCTTAGCATAATGTCTTCAGGGTTCATCCATGTTGTAGTATGTATCCAGAATCTTTCATTTTCATGGCTGAATAATACTGTGTGTGTGCCTGTGTGTACACACATGTGCATGCGTGTAACAAAATGTAATTATGTTTTGTTTCTTCGGGTGTTGCTAGATCCTTGGGTCACTTCTACCCTTTGATTATTGTAAATAATGTTGCTATAAACGTGGGCATATAAATATCAGTTTGAGTCCCTGCTTTCAGTTTTTTCAGGTATGTATGCAGAAGTAGAATTGCTGGATCATATGGTAATTCTTTGTTTAATTTTTGGAGGAACTTCCATATTGTTTTCCGTAATAGCTGTACCATTTCACATCCCCACCAGCAATGCACAAGGGGTCCAATTTCTCCACATCCTCATGAACACTTATTTTCTATGGTTTTGATGATAGCTATCCTAATGGGTATGTAGATCTACTTTCCAGAGTAATGTTTGATTTTCTTGTTAACTAGTTGCCCGGTGTACTGTCAGTTCAGAAAAATTAACCAACTAGTTCCTAAAGTTCAATGTAGAGCAAAATGGTAGTTTGGCTGTTTTATCCCCAGGGTCTTAAAAACACTATTTTTGCAAACTTGAACATCATATTGATTAAGGGTACATATTTTATTTTACTTTTTTTAAGATACATATTTTAATTACATTTACAATCTTTAATTTTCTTGAGTGTAAAAATATATGTGCATATAATGTTCCTCCAGGATTATTCATAATAATGAAAACTGAAAACAGTCAAAACATCCAAAAGTTTTCATATATGTGTACACATACAACACACACATACAGGGAAATACTACAGCCATTAAAATTTATATAAAGCTTTACTCAGTTGGTAGGGCATATGACTCTTGATCTCAAGGTCATGAGTTCAGGCCCTACCTTGGGCATGGAGCCATGAAGCTATTTACTGCCATAGGAAGATGTCATCATTATCTTGTTGAATTTAAAGACACAGAAGAAAAATATAGTATCTCGTTCATTTTAAATATATTTTCAAGTCTGTATTATATCCAAATATATGTGTAAATATTTAGAAGGACATTCGCCAAAATGTTAATAGTGCTTTTCTTTAAAATGATAGGATCCCAGATTATTTAGTCTCTTCCTAATTTTTGTGTATTTGAAATTTTTTTCTGAGCATGTATCATTTTTCTAAAAAATAGTACTGTTTATCACCCAAAATTCATAATAAAACAGGCAGGGAATACATGCTGGTCTTTAATTAAAAGGTTTGACATCTGGTTTCCTAGGAGAATACATTTCAGGAGAATATTTCATGGTGAGGGAGCTATCCTTGAATGATGTCTCACACAGAGTATTTATACTTAAATATCCGTGAAGGGATTGTATATACTTCAGCTTCATCTTCCCTTAGCTGTGCTTTCAAAGAGAAATTGTGGTAAGAAAATGCTATCATATATGGATATAATCTCTAAAATATTAAGTGGTCTTAGCCCTGGTTTACTTTGAAAACCTAGGAATGCAAAAATTTTATTTGTCTACATCTGATCACAATTTCTCTTCTTGGGTTTCAGGAACCAATAAAATCACGTGCTCCACAGCTTCATTTAGAGTACAGGTTTTATAAACAGCTCGGCAGTGCAGGTAAGTCAAGTCTGTTTTCTCCATGTGCTTAATTAGCATATAGCTTAGCTGAAAGCCCAGAAGTTTGCAGATTTTCTTGTCCAGTTGACCTTTTTTTACCAGACCATATATCTCCCCTGTTTGCTGAGTAGGTAAATAAACATAGTTAACTAAAGCTACTTATTCTCTGGCTCCTTGAAAGGACAGGTGATTGGGGATCTGTGATGTGCCGTGAGCATGCCCACAAATCAGCCTTTGAATGCTTTCACCCACCTGAAATACACATTGTATGAGGTATTGATTTTTGGTAGTTTCCTTCTCTTTTCATTTCTTTATACTAAAAGAAAGGAAGAGGGTTTGGCAACTTGCAAGCAGTATTTTATCATACTGAGACTATGTATCTGTTTTAAAGATAACTACTAAATAACTACTAAAATACACGTTCGAAATACCATAACACTGTCATTTTATCCATTGTTCTCTTAATTTGGAAGACCTATCTTATGCTATTGTATTAACCTGTGGCCTTTGAAGATTTTTTAATTAGATTTATAATTTTTAAAAATATACCTGTTTTTTACCTAAAAGCTCTAATTTCTGAAATATCTTACTGGCTTCCAGAAAAATATCTTGACTACGCAAATGTTACCAACCCTAAAGAGGTTATATTTATAGGATACCTCTTGCAAAAGACAAAATTGTTCAGCACTAGTTTCATTGTTTGACATTTGTCAACATTCCTTTGCTGTATGCTTTCTTCAGTCTGACAGTTTTATGTGATTGAAACATGTTTTTATTTCAAATACCACTATTGGAAGTACTATTGAAGGAATTTGAATTTCATTTTCTAGATTATGTAGAATTCTTTAAGAACCATACAGTGTTATTCAAGTGGTCTTATATCCTGGCTGTGGCAGTAATCAGCCATAGTCATGACCTAGTAAGGCCAAGATAGGCATCTGTCTTTCATTAAACCTGAATGGGTTCTTTTTTTTTTTTTTTTAAAGATTTTATTTATTTATTTGACAGAGATCACAGGTAGGCAGAAAGGCAGAGAGAGAGGGGGAAGCAGGCTCCCCGCTGAGCAGAGATCCCGATGTGGGGCTCGATCCCAGGACCCCGGGATCATGACCCGAACCGAAGGCAGAGGCCTTAACCCACTGAGCCACCCAGGCGCCCCAAACCTGAATGGGTTCTTGCTCACAATAGCCTCTCAGCATATGTTTGTTTATGGATTGTATCCTTAAATATGGAATGTTCCAGGCATAGGACTTAAGATAGGATTTAAGATTGAACCTGAGTTCACAGAGCATTTGTGTAACTTGAGTCTTGTCTTCCCAGAACTAAACTTTTAAAGTTGATTGTTATGTTGTTCCTGTTTTTATAAATTTCAGGGTGACAATTATCACAGCTCATTTTTTGTTTTGTTTTTTTAAACATTTTATTTATTTTTTTGATACAGAGAGAGAGACAGCGAGAGAGGGAACAGAAGCAGGGGGAGTGGGAGAGGGAGAAGCAGGCTTCCCGCTGAGCAGGGAGCCGGATGCAGGGCTTGATCCTAGGACCCTGGAATCATGACCTGAGCCGAAGGCAGACACTTAATGACTGAGCCACCCAGGCGCCCCTCACAGCTCATTTTTCATTAAATATGTTTATACATGTTTCACAAGTCTAAGGCTCAAGTAAAAGCATGCTAGATCCAGCCCACCTTTGAAGATTGAGAGGGCCTGTGGAAGGTGACCAGGCCAGTCTGCAGGATTTCCTCTGTAAGCCCTTCCCAGTAGACCCATCAGATCAGGCCAATCTTCCCTTTTCAATATGTAGTGAAAAATTTCATGAACCTGTTATGTAGGAATAGCATCTGTGCTCTTCCTGAATACAGGAGGATATTGCAGATTCTTAAGTTTTGACATTGTTCATGCACTGGAAAGGATTAAATAGGGAGAGAATTGGAGGAAAGGGGACTTCAAAAAAATTGCCTTTCACTTAAGGCAGCAAGCAACCTCTGAGACTAGTGGGGATAGCAAGAGCACTGTTTGAGTGGTCAGGCCAGTTATTGGCCATCATTGGTCTCCCTCCCAATACTTCTGGCAATCATCTCAAAGTTGCAAAGCCTTCTAGGTCTTACATGAAGTTCAGTCCTGATTCCGACTCCTTTTCTGCTTTTTGAGATTAACTGCTCTTAAAAGTAGCTGTGGTGAGCAAAGGAAACAGTCAACAAAACCAAAAGACAACTGACAGAATGGGAGAAGATATTTGCAAACGACATATCAGATAAAGGGCTAGTGTCCAAAATCTATAAAGAACTTATCAAACTCAACACCCAAAGAACAAATAATCCAATCAAGAAGTGGGCAGAGGACATGAACAGACATTTCTGCAAAGAAGACATCCAGATG